>BLSH010558822.1:644437-656984 GCA_018402905.1 Glandirana rugosa
AAAGGGTTCGGGCAGATCGAAGTCTTACCCGAACCCTTTCATCTATGTGCAAGCCGATAAAGGCCCTTCGGTCGCTTCCCGGAAATAGCCGAACGTGTATCTACTTTCCCAAGCCCATTCTGAAGCTAGACGGGCTTGGGAAAGCCGCATATGTTCGGCTAATTTCGGGAAGGCGGGCGCATGCGCACTGACATCGCGCGGCCCGGACTACAACTCCCGGAATGCAGTGCGGGAGCAACGCAGCCAATCGGCAGCTGCTGCAGACTGCTGTCGGCTTATGGTAAAAAAAAAATGTCAACAGACAGCGGCCGTTTTGAATATAAGTTAGGAGGCCTGAGGGGAAATCTCCACCCCGCCCCCCAGCCCGCCCCTGGGCACTCATATGCGGCACTGATGGGCACTTATAGGCAGCAATGTTGGACAGTGATGGGCACTCATGGCAGCACTGATAGCCACTGATAGGTGGCACTGAGCACTGATAGGTGGCACTGATGGTCACTGATAGGTGCCACTGGTGGGCACTGATAGGTGGCACTGGTGGGCACGGCAATGCTAGATGCCACTTACTTGGTGGTCCTTCCCTGGCATTCCCTGGTGGTCCTGGGTGGCATCCAAGATGGCACTGAGTGCCATTCCTTTTATGCACTGTGTCCCTTACCTGGTGGTCCCTGAGTGGGCTCCCTGGTGGTCAGGGTGGGCTTCCCTCTTTGTCAACCTGGTGGTCCCTGGGTGGGCATTCCATGGTGGTCCTGGGTGGCAATCCTAGGGGGGGCTGCACTGATCAACAATCAGTGCAGACCCCCCTGCCAGGAGAGCCACCAATTGGCTCTCATCTAGTTGCATCTGCAGACACGAGTAGAGGAAAAGTTGATATGCGGCTTTTCCTGTTTACACTGTGATCAGCCGTGATTCGTCACTTCTGGTAGAAGCTCTTTACCATGATTGGAGATGCAGTGTGTCAGACTGACACCCCACACTACTGATCACCGTCCTTCGCTCCCCCATGGGCACGCCGGCTTGTTATCCTGTTGGATGTCATTAGACGTCCAGCCAAGATAACTGAACCACTTCCCGGGTGTCATTCTGCATACGGCGGTAGAGAAGAGGGTAAACCATGCAAGAGAAATGGTGTCAATAAACCGCCATGCCAGTAATGTCTTACACTTTCTATCCCTCAGAAAAGGGTTCTGTTTAGGATTCTATTATTCAATTCCCATAATGCTTAGGCGGGGTGAATTTATTACTCCCCATTAAAATGTTGACCCTTCGATTTCCATTTAGCCCAACCTACATTTAGCTGTCGAACTGTCCGAGGGAATATAATCTCTTTCATTGTCTTGATTGTCATCATCCAATGTATGGAAATCATCTCTTCCTTAGACTCCTTTTTTGGGAGTCTAAGGAAGAAACAAACCCAGGAAATGAACCCAGGACCTCGGCTGTTTCTGACAGTAACTCTTCTCACTGAGCCCCCTGTGGTGCTGGACAGCTCCTGATTCTGCCGTGAACCTTGTTTCTGGTGAACCTTGAACTCTTGGCTCCTCCTATGAACTTCCTGATTTAAGATATGTGTCAGGAACAGGCGTGACCAGAAATGTGTGGACTGCCACAGAGAATATCAGCCACAAATACAGAATATAATTTATTTAAAAAATAAGTGTAATTGTAAAACAACCCAGAGAACTAAACCTATAGTGACACACAATGAACAACTGCCCAAATCAAATATATACAACAAGCAGGGAATGCAAAGCATAACCGTACCGAGCCAGGGTCATACATGGGAGACGAAGCAGAGGGAGCTGTGAGCAAGACAGGACAGGGAGAGGGTAACAGGAGATGGAGACAGCAGGTGGGAAGGGATCAGGCTGCAGGGCAGGGCCCCTGGTCCAGGAACAGGAAACAAGATGTGGGACATCTTGGTGATGCATTAGGCGATGACTGATTACATGAGATGATGTCAGCTTCTGGCTGCTGAGGGACCCCAGCTGGTGGACACCAGAACTGCAGTCTATAGATCTGGCAGCCATAGTGCCACCAGCAGGAGAATCCTTTCCTGACAGTACGCCCCCCCCCCTCCAAGGAGCGACCTCCGGACGCTTCAACCAGCCATAGCTGAAGGAGTCCATAAAAGATACCCAGTTGCTGCATAAGTACAGAGGGAAAATGTCTAACAGGCTAAATGAGTGCCAGGTTCCAAATAAAATGCCCTGCTGCCAGGATCCAACAAAAAGCTAGGTGTCCCACTGCCTGGGTCTGGTGACTGGCTAGGTACCCCATTGCTGGGGTTAGGCAACTGGCTAGGTATCCTGTTGGCCACATTCTCAAAGACATATGATATTTGATCCCTCAAGACAGTAGGCATCCCAATGTTGGGGTACCATGGGTCATCCACAAACATAGCCCTGGGATCATGTGACAACACTGGAACTCTGACACCGGAATGTCTGGTTACAACCGTGTAGCTTGCCTGGTTTTCAGCACTTGTTCCACACATCAACGGCCATATAGGTTTCCCCATGGCACTGGTTACCTGACTGGGGTTCCTTAATGCACCTGAAGTTGTGGCAATCGCATCCAGGTCGTGGCAAGGCACAAATAGTACTCTGCCACTCCCCTGGAGCTCACCACTACCAAGGTTGTGAAGGCAAATGTAGCTACCAATTGTGAAGCGTATGTCTGGACCACCAGGGTTTGGCACCATCAGAGCAGCATACTGTAAGAGGGACCCGACCGAGGCAACTGAAAAAAGAATTTCAGGCAAAACAGGTAACCCATACAAGGTACACAAAGACTCAGAGGTGTCAGACTGGAATCCTACCCTCTACAGGACAATCTAGCTGAGCAGGAGGCATAGAGTCAATAAATGCTAGCTGGGCAGTAGGCACAAAGTCAGTAGAGCCCGGCAGGATGGTAAGTAGAGGATAATTAAAATCAGGCTAGTCAAAGGATCATTAGAGACAGACTGGACATCGGGCACTGGATCATCAGGCTGGGCGGAAGTTATCAGAGCAGCAGGCACTGGATCATCAGGATGGGCAGCAGGAGCAGGCATGGGTCATCGGGCTGGGCAGCAGGCAGAGACACATCAGGCTGGGCAGCGGGCAGAGGCATATCATGCTGGGCAATGGGCAGAGGCAAATCAGGCTTGGCAGCAGGCAGAGGCACATCAGGTTGGGCAGTGGGCAGAGGCACATCAGGCTGGGCAGCGGGCAGAGGCACATCAGGCTGGGCAGCTGGCAAAGGACCATCATGCTTAGCAGTGAGCAAAGGGCCATTGAGCTGGGCAGCGGGCAAAGGACCGTCAGGCTGGGCAGCAGGCAAAGGACCATCAGACTGGGCAGCAGGCAAAGGCCCATCAATTGGGGTAGCAGGCAGGGGCACATCAGGCTGGGCAGCAGGCAGAGACATGTCAGGCTGGGCAGCAGGCAGAGGCATGTCAGACTAGGTAGCAGGCAGAGGCACATAAGGCTAGGCAGCAGGCAGAGGCACATCAGGCTGGGCAGCAGGCAGAGGCGCATCACATCAAGCAGTAGGCAGAGGCACATCAGGCTTGGCAGCGGGCAAAGAACCATCAGGCTTGGCAGTGGGCAAAGGACCACCAGGCTGGGCAGCAGGCAGAGAAATATCAGGCTGGGCAGTGGGTAAAGGCACATCAGTTTGGGCAGCAGGCAAAGGACCATCAAGCTGGGCAGCAGGCAAAAGACCATCAGGTTGGGCAGCAGGCAGAGGACCATCAGGCTGGGCAACAGGAAAAGGACCATCAGGCTTGGCAGCAGGTAGAGGCAAATCAGGCTGGGCAGCAGGTAGAGGCACATCAGGCTGGGCAGCAGGTAGAGGCACATCAGGCTGGGCAGCAGGCAGAGGCACATCAGGCTGGGCAGCAGACAGAGGCACATCAGGCGTGGTAGCAGGCAGAGGCACGTTAGGCTGGGCAGCAGGCAAAGGCACATCAGGCTGGGCAGCAGGCATAGGATAAGCAAGGGCAGGCGGGTCATCAGGTTTGGGACCTTCAGAGGCTGGCCTAACCCCATTGGCAATGATAGAGGCAGCCTTGAGCAGATCAGCTGGTGTTGAAGCAGACTGGAGCAGATTGCCTGGCATGTAGGCAGACTGGAGTAGATTGCCTGGCATGTAGGCAGACTGGAGCAGATTGCCTGGCATGTAGGCAGACTGGAGCAGATTGGCTGGCGTGGAAGCAGACTGAAGTAGATCTGTTGGTGTGGAGGCAGCCTGGAGCAGATCAGTTGGCGGGGAGGCAGACTTGGATAATGGCAGGATTGTGCGAGTTGGGAAAAACTTAAATTTCTTTTTGGGTTTAGCCACTGAGGTTCCGCATGTAAGGAGGATTTCTGTTGGATTGTCGCAGGCAGTAGAGAAGAGGAAATCATCAATGAGTTAAAGGCAGGGTATTGAAGGGGGAGAAAAGTCATCACTGAACAGGAATAGGACAATACTGGACAGTAAAAATACTGGACAGAGCCAATTCCGCACAAACCTCAATCAATGGCTGAACATCTCCAAGCACCATCCTGCCCTGATCTACTAGGGAATGAGCAAGACGACTACAGTCAGGATGCCAGATACCCACTGACCCACCAAAGGAAAAAATGACTTATTCCATTATTCCCATTGCTTCACTTCCATGAAAAGACAGGAGGACGGCTTATATATACAATTGGGTGGGGGCTCCTGGGTGAAGTCATTGACCATACGCGGTATTGATATGACCATACATTGTCAATGAGGTCACTGACTAAACATAGTCAAGATTCTAATAAGCCACCGCCCACAAACCCGCACATCCACTGGGCCAGGTGAAAAGGCCCTCGTATTCATCAACATAATATAACAAATATGAATATCACAAGTGAAAAATATATCTCATAAGTGGTCACCATAAAGACGCGTTGTGTCACTGACCGGTGAACATATCAAGCGCTGGATTCTGGGTGACAGCGACCAGACATTTCCTTCACTAAAAACAGTTAAAAAGCAGGCGGCAACAGATAGATCCAAGATGAAATAGATAGTACGAATAATTATGGTATTACAATATACAAGGCAAATAGGCAAATGCTCCGATACCAGAAGCCATTAATTTCACACTTGGTTCTATCAGCTGTCAGAGGGGGAATGTATGCATAACAAAAAAAGCCATAAATTACCGGTTGTTAAGGAGCGGGGCCGCCGCGTCCTTAACAACCAATGACTCACTCAGCTGTCAGTGGGGTCCCCTTTGACAGCTGAAGTGTAAAAGGAGCTGTCAAAAAAAAAAAAAAACGGCCTGACAATGAACAACTTTGCTCAGCCGCTAAAACAAAGAGATAAAAAGAAACATTGTTTCATTTTGTATCTTTCTGTTTATTCATCTACAGATCAAAGGGATGAACTTCCATCCGCAGATGAAGTCAGTTTAACCGCTTGCCGACCGCGTAGCGACTATAAGCGGCGACAGTGTGGCTCTGTCCCGCAAATCGCCGCTTATAGTCGTCACTCGCGTGCATGATGGCTAGGGAGTGCGCACTCTGAGCGGGGGCAGCGGGTTGGGTGGACACGATGTCCACCGGTGACTCGCAATGCCCTGTTACAGAGCCAGAATAGGGAACTGCCGATGTAAACATGGCGGTTCCCCGTTCTGACAGGCGGCATGTCAGAGATCTATTGATTCCTGTCACTGGGATCAGCTGGATCTCTGGTGCCCCTGGCAGCCCAGCCCCCTCACAGTTAGAACACGCCTAGGGAACACAATTACCCCCTTCACTGCCCCCTGCAGGTTAAACCCTTCCCTGCCAATAACATTTAAACAGTAATCAGTGGATATTTAAATTTTTGATCGCTTAATAAATGTCATTGGTCCCAAAAAAGTGTCAAAAATGTCCGACATGTCCGCCGCAATATCGCAGTATCGCAGTTCCGATAAAAAAGATCACCGCCATTACTAGTAAAAAAAAATTTTCATGGTTTGTAAACGCCACAACTTTTGTGCAAACCAATGAATAAACATTGATTGTGATTTTTTTTTTACCAAAAATATGAGTAAGAATATAAATCGGACAAATTTTTATTGCAAAATTGTCGCATTTTTTTGTTTATAGCAGCGATCAGAAATGATGCAGAGGGGATCAAATACCACCAAAAGAAAGCTCTATTTGTGGGAAAAAAAGGACGCAAAATCCGTTTGGGTACAACGTCGCACGACCGCGCAATTGTCAGTTAAAGCGACGCAGCGCCGAATCACAAAAAATGCTTTGGTCCTAAGGTGGGAAATCCTTCTGGGGCTGAAATGGTTAAAGCAACCTGTCAAGTAGGAAAAAAAAATAGTGTCTTTATGGACCTTGCTTTGTGCACTGGTCGCAGTCATGTTGGAACAGGAAGGGGCCATCCCCAAACTCTTCCCACAAAGTTGGGGGCATGAAATTGTCCAAAATGTCTTGGTATGCTGACGCCTTAAGAGTTCCCTTCACTGGAACTAAGGGGCCAAGTCCAACCCCTGAGGGGCCAAGCCCAACCCCTGAAAAACAACCCCACACCATAATCCCCCCTCCACCAAATGGTTTGGTCCAGTGCACAAAGCAAGGTCCATAAAGACATGGATGAGTGAGTTTGGGGTGGAGGAACTTGACTGGTCTGGCTGGCGTGGGGTTGTTTTTAATGGGTTGGGCTTGGCCCCTTAGCTCCAGTGAACGGAACTCTTAAGGAGTCAGCATACCAAGACATTTTGGACAATTTCATGCCCCCAACTTTGTGGGAAGAGTTTGGGGATGGCCCCTTCCTGTTCCAACATGACTGCGACCAGTGCACAAAGCAAGGCCCATAAAGACATGGATGGGTGAGTTTGGGGTGGAGAAACTTGACTGGCCTGCACCTCAACCCAATAGAACACCTTTGGGATGGATTAGAGCGGAGACTGTGAGCCAGGCCTTCTCATCCAACATCAGTGCCTGACCTCTGGAAGAATGGTCAAACATTGCCATAGACACTCCTAAACCCTGTGGACAGCCTTCCCAGAAGAGTTGAAGCTGTTATAGCTGCAAAGGGTGGGCCAACTCAATATTGAACCCTACGGGCTAAGACTGGGATGCCATTAGGAGAATTCCGGGGTCTCTGCTTTTGGAAAATATATAATGTTTGGGGGTTTCAACAAATGTTCAGGAAATGTGCAGATTAGGATGTATTACCAACAAACCCTTAGTCCTCATTACTGCCATTCTTATCAGACCTTCATGAGTCAAGGAAACGCTTGTCATCTATGGAAACGTCTCGCTGAACTGCGTGGTTTGTATTCTGTCGTCCATGGAAGAATTTATTTACTTACACCTACAGTACCAGCATAAGTCAGTAGAAAGCTCCTGGTACATTCAAAGCAATAAAAACTCAGACTGACCGTTGATTGTTATGACAAGTTGTCGACAAGTTACACACATGAGTGAGCAGGAACATCTCACCACCGTCTGGGTGTATGTAGAGCAGAGTCAACGAGGGATCACGTCTACATGAGATATATTTAGAAGTATTCCATGAGTGTCACCTATTTTGCCTCAGAATGAATCCTGATCTATACTATATTACCAAAAGTATTGGGACCCCTGCCTTTGCACGCACCTGAACTTTAATGGCATCCCAGTCTTAGTCCGTAGGGTTCAATATTGAGGTGGCCCACCCTTTGCAGCTATAACAGCTTCACCTCTTCTGGGAAGGCTGTCCACAAGGTTTAGGGTGAACTTTAATGACATCCCAGTCTTGGTCCGTAGGGTTCAATATTGAGTCGGCCCACCCTTTGCAGCTATAGCAGCTTGGACTCTTCTGGGAAGGCTGTCCACAAGGTTTAGGAGTGTCTATGGGAATGTTTGACCATTCTCCCAGAGGTCAGGCACTGATGTTGGACAAGAAGGCCTGGCTCGCAGTCTCCGCTCTAATCCATCCCACACATGTTCTATCGGGCTGAAGTCAGGCCAGTTCTATCAGGTTGAGTTGCAAGCCAATGAAGTTCCTTCAACCCAAACTCTCTCATCCATGTCTTTAGGGGAGGGGTGGACCTTCCTTCTGTTCCAAGGCAGACAGGAGTGGTGACAGTGGCAGTGATTAAGCAGAATCCCATGCCAGTTAAAAAAAAATGCAGTGCCCCCGCCCCCAAATCCATAACAGACCCTCAGGCCTGGCATGGAATTTGAGGGAAACCCCCATGCCAATTTTTTTTTAAAAAATGCATGTGGCTCCCTCAAAATCCATACTAGACCCTTATCCAAGCATGCAGGCTGGAAGGCCAGGAAAGAGGGAGGATGAACAAACGCCCCTCCTGAACCATACTAGGCCACATGCCCCCAACATAGGGGGTGTTTGGAGCAGGGGGGCTCTGTCCCCCCACCCCAAAGCACCTTGTCCCCATGTCGATGGGGACAATGGCCTCTCCCCCACAACCTTGGGCTGTGATTGTGGGGGACTGCAGGCGGGGGCCTTATCGGAATCTGGAAGCACCCTTTAACAAGGGGGGTCCCCAGATCCCTACACCCCCCTATGTGAATGTGTGAATGTGTATGGGGTATATTGTACCCCTACCCATTCACCCAAATAAGTGTAAAAAATAAAATAAAAGCACAGTCCCTTTTTTTGACAATTCCTTTATTTTTTAAAAAAAATTGTCCTCCGATGTAGGTCCATCATCAATCACAACGCCAACCGTCACTTCTGGACCCGAAAAATGAAAAAAAAAAAGAAGCTCCGCCGTCGGTTACATCAGAAGGGGTGGTGCTACCAGGAGACATTGCCAGGTGGCCATGCCCCTTACCTATATAAGAACTGTCAAACGGCGGAGCCTGCAGTCGAAAGTTTAGCCTTCATCGTTGGCAGAGCTTTTTTTTTTTCCTTTTTCGGGTCCGGCGGTGGCGTCGTGATAGACAATGGACCCACATTGGGTAACATTGTTTTTTTATTTTTAATAAAGGAATTGTCAAAAAATGTGTGTGTGTTTTTATTTCTTTTTTGACACTTTTTTGGTGAATGGGTAGGGGTACAATTTACTCCCATACTCATTCACATAGGGGGGGGGCAGGATCTTCCAGATTCTGATAAGCCCCAGCTCAGGGGTTGTCGTGAAGAGGCCCCTGTCCATCAACTTGGGGACAAGGTGCACCCTTCCCATGTTGAAGCTGTTATAGCTGCAAAGGGTGGACCAACTCAATATTGAACCCTACGGACTAAGACTGGGGTGCCATTAAAATTCATGTGCGTTTAAAGGCAGGTGTCCCAATACTTTTGATAATATAGTGTTTATCTATATATATATACATGTATTTTTTTTTTACCTACTGTCATCAGAGTAGTTCTGGTGGGGTGGTGTGATCAGGGATTGTTTCCTTTCTTACACTGTGATTGCTTGTTACATTGATGATCGATGTAACGCACACATGAGCGGGGCAGCTTATGGGTACGACGCATTGCCTACTCAAGCTGCCAGTCAGCTGTATAATTACCGTTGGCCAGTTGGCAAGGGGTTAAGGGGTTTCTACCTCTTTCTTTTATGGCCAACCAGGCCAAGGCTCGGATAAGGGACACCATGCTACTTACCCTTTTTTGCATGGTGGTTCCACCTTACAATCCATAACCATACAATCACCAAGGACGAGCATCTGGAATGTATTTTAGGGGGATACCCCACTCCATTTTTTTGTGGAGATTCCCTTACAATCAATACCAGATGGGGAACATGAAGAAAATCCCCCCCACCGGGAAATGTACTTTGGCAGCTGGCAATTCAAATGGACACTTTTCCTTTGTGAAGGTCGGTTTTTCTTGTTTATACCCTACAGAGTTGCCACCTCACAGGCAGGTTTAATGCATCCTCCATGTTATTAAAAGACAATGTGTATTTTTAATGTTGCCTTTTAAGCATTACTAAAAGAGCTGCTACCCAACTAATGTTATTTTTTAAATGTATACCTGTCCTCCAGGGCAGTGCCCAGATTTCCATGCCCTTTTGAAACATGTCCCCCAGCACTCTATGTCCTTTTGAGACATGTCCCCCAGGGCAGTGCCAAGCTCTCCATGCCCTTTTGATACATGTCCCCCAGGGTAGTGCCCAGCTCTCCGTGCCCTTTTGAAACATGTCACCCAGGGCAGTGCCCATCTCTCTATGCCCTTTTGGTAAATGTAACCCAGGGCAATGCCCAGCTCTCCATGCCCTTTTGGGACATGTCACCCAGGACAGTGCCCAGCTCTCCATGCCCTTTTGATACATGTCCCCCAGGGCAATGCCCAGCTCTCCATGCCCTTTTGAAATATGTCCCCCAGGGCAGTGCCCAGCTCTCAATGCCCTTTTGGTACATGTCCTCCAGGGCAGTGCCCAGTACTCCATGCCCTTTTGATACATGTCCCCCACGGTAGAGCCCAGCTCTCCATGCCCTTTTGAAACATGTCCCCCAGGGCAGTGCCCAGCTCTCCATGCCCTTTTGGCACATGTCACCCAGGGCAGTGCCCAGCACTCCATGCCCTTTTGATACATGTCCCCCAGGGTAGTGCCCAGCTCTCCATGTCCTTTTGATATATGCCACCCAGGGCAGTGTCCAGCTCTCCATGCCCTTTTGATTCATGTCCTTCCAGGGCAGTGCCCAGCTCTCCACGCCCTTTTAATTCATGTCTCCCAGGGCAGTGCCCAGCTCTCCATGCCATTTTAATACATGTCCCCCAAGGCAGTGTCCAGCTCTCCATGCCCTTTTGAAACCTGTTCCCCAGGGCAGTGCCCAGCTCTCCATGTCTTTTTAATACATGTCCCCCAGGGCAGTGCCCAGCTCTCCATGCCCTTTTGATACATGTCCCCCCAGGGCAGTGCCCATCTTTCCATGCCCTTTTAATACATGTCCCCAGGTCAGTGCTCAGCTTCCCATGCCCTTTTGATGCATGTCTTCTAGGGCAGTGCCCCAGCTCTCCATACCCTTTTGATACATGTCCCCCAGGGCAGTGCCCAGCCCTCCACGCCTTTTTAATACATGTCCCCCAGGGCAGTTCCCAGCTCTCCACACCCTTTTGATACATGTCCTCCCAGGGCAGTGCCCGGGGTCTCCACTCCCTTTTAATACATGTCCCCCAGGGCAGTGCCCAGCTCTCCATGCCCTTTTGAAACAGTCTCCCAGGGCAATGCCCAGCTCTTGATGCCCTTTTGGTACATGTCATCCAGGGCAGTGCCCAACACTCCATCCACTTTTGGTACATGTCGCCCGGGGCAGTGCCCAGCCCTCCATGCCCTTTTGATACATGTCGACCAGGGCAATGCCCAGCTCTCCATGCCCTTTTGAAACATGTCCTCCAGGACAGTGCCCAGCTCTACATACCCTTTTGATACATGTCCCCCGGGGCAGTGCCCAGGTTTCCATGCCCTTTTAATACATATCCCCCCCAGGGCAGTGCCCAGCTCTCCGTGCCATTTTAATACATACATTTTTATAATTTTTTTCACACAACTAGAGCTTTCTTTTTATGTTTTGCTAAATACACACCAAAAAAAGACTGAAACTCAAAAACAAAAACTTTTTTCTCAGTTTCTGTTATAAAATTTTGCAAATAAATAATTGTTTTTCATAAATTTAGGCCAAATGTATTCTCCTCCATTTCTTTGGTGAAAATAACCATAATCAGTCTATTATTATTTAGTCTGTAGGAAAGTTATAGAGTCCACAAACTATGGGATATCTGAAAATCAATCAATCCTGATGTACTGACGGCCGATCTCATTTCTTGAGACCCGAAAACACCAGGACGGTACAAATACCCCCCAAATCACCCCGTTTAAGTAGACAGCCCAAGGTATTTAGTGACAGGCATGGCGGATTTTTTGAAGTTGTAATTTTCTGTCATAATTTTTTAGAAAATTAATAATTGTAAATATATATATATATATAATTGGTGTGGAAAACAAAATGGTACAATTTTTTTTTTATTACTTTTTTATTTTTTTTATGATTTTGTTAAAATGTTTTTAATTTTTTTACACACTGTGACCAGAGCAATATAATGTTACCATAGTAACATTGTACTACTCTGAGGAAGTGATCAATTTTTTTTTTTTTACGTTGCTTATAGCAGTGCATGCATTGCTATAAGCAAGCATTTTACTTTATGGAACGCTGCTTATAGCAGTGCATACATTGCTATAAGCAAGGATTTTATTTTTTTTTTTTTAACTAGTGAAGGAGTCTCATCATGTTACAATGATACCATTGTAATATAACGAGACCAGTGTCACACATTTTTTTAATTTTTGTAAAATTGTTTTAGTATTTTTTTTATTTTTTCATTATTTTTTTTTTAACATGGTAAAACAAAAGGTGTGGTTAATATATATATATATATAAATGTTAATAATTAAAAGATTTTTTAATACTGTCTTTTAATGTTGAAGTTTTTTAGGCGGTACGGACAGTGATTTATGGAACCCGACAGATGAATTTGCCCCACTAAACCCCCCATAAACATGGCAGGACCACAAAAGCCCAGAGTTCTTTACTCTAGCCGGCAGTCATGTAGTCCTAACTAACTAAAAGTCTATAGGGTA
>BLSH010558822.1:668087-678483 GCA_018402905.1 Glandirana rugosa
ATGGGGCTTGGACTTTCAGCTTATCCATAATACCTGACCTCCATAGAGGGATCTTCCCAAGGTATAAGTCAGTTGGTGGATGCACATCACCCTCGCCCTCGGTGTGACGCTGGTGGTGGGCGGACGGCCGGGGCTTGGCTTACAGGCGTGGTTCTGAGCAGTGGGAGATTTGTACAAGGAATGTGTCTGTTGTAGTCCCTGAGGAAGCCTTCACAGGCGAAACATGTTGGACCTCGACACAGATTTGCAAATTGCCGTAAACATTCTCTGTACCCCATTGTAAACTTGTTTGAATCTTCCACACTGTGTTATGATTTTAAGTGTCAATGCTTTATCAGCACACTTATGTGCTGTTTTTAAGTACGAAATAATAAAAATCTATATTTTTTTAATAAATGCATTAATATTCAATTTTGCTTATTTGGATTTGATCCCTATTCTATTATTAGCACCGTTATAGTCCCCCCAAAACCCAATACACCCCCCCCCCTTCAGATTTCTTGTATTTCCCCCTTCCCTTTCCCCTCCCCCTTGTCCAATCCCTTCTTTTCCCCTATCTATCCTCCCCCCTTTCCCTCCTATCCCAAATTACAATATATACTTGGGATGAGGTGCTCGTTATAGTAAGTGCTACCATACTCTCCCAATCCAAACATGTGAAAAATATCTTCTCAGCATTGTTCTGCTGGGTGGGGGATTGGGGTTGCAGCTGAAGGATCCGGCCATTGATTTGAATAGGCTGCGATTGGCTACTGATTGTCCACTCCCCTGCTTTCACACAAACTGCAGCTGTTTTGATGGCATGACTTCTACCAGAAGACACTGCCAATCAAGCCTGAGTAGGGCTGGGCAGGGGGCATGTTAGCTTGGGATGTCGCAGGTTGACCATCGAACTGCAAACACAGTGTGCCATGCTTAACATGGTCAGTATGGAACAGAAAGCCCTTGAATCAGTAGGACATTGGAAGGATCACCAGGTATTTACAATGCATGGATACATTGCAATGCATTATGTTTATCTAATTTCCTTACTGGCGGCACTGGTGTATCCCCATCCGGTGGTGACGCATCTTTCTCCTCCATTGAAGACATCAGCGGTGGCAGCAAGGCACACGGGGGAAACGCGGTTATTGAAGGTGGCGGGAGTGGCCAGCTTGATCAGGGTGATGTCATTGGCGATGGTAAGGGAGCTGTAACTGGGGTGTCTGAAGGCCTGAAAAAAGAAAGTTAGAATCAACTTCCTGGGAATGTAGCGGAATTCATCCACATAAACCCAACCAACCCTCATACACAGACCCTGTAGTTTTCTCTGAATGTCCCTGTGATCCCTAATAGCACATGACTGTCAGGCTTTAAGGATAAAGAGAGCAAATACTTATTCTTCATTTATTAGAAAAGAACTTACTCTGCCGACAGCAATTCTCTGGGTGGGCTCAGTCGATACGGAGCGGTCGAATGCACCCAGGACCACACGGTGGGAAGTTCTGGATGGAAGAGAAGAGTGGTGATTAGTTAAAATTTCAGATGTCAGCTCTAATTTTCAATCTCAGATTTTTTCGTAGACCAGAACGCTTCCCAGAACATTCAATATTTATAATTTAAAATCAAAAAGAATATTTTTGCATTCATACACTGACTGCTGAAACTTTTACTGACATATACACACCCATGGCAAAAGTTCATATTGCCAGAAGGGTAATAATGTTGGTGCTTTCAGGCTCCACCACCATTACCTGTCTGGCTACCCTGTCTCATTACCCGAAACACCCAACTCTATAGCAGCCATGGTATACATGTCATGGTCCGCCATGAAATAGAAACTATATGTACGTTGTATCTGTGCCATAAACCAGCTGTATGAACAGACAGTTGGATAAATGGATTTATGTTTGGGATGTATCTGATCTATAAACACAAGACTCTGGATGGGCAGTTGGATAAATGGTTCTATATTTAGGATGTATCCGGTCCATAAACCAGAAGCTCTGAATGGACAGTTGGATAAATGGTTCTATATTTAGGGTCTATCCGGTCTATAAATTAGAGGCTCTGGATTCACAGTTGGATAAATGGCTCTATATTTAGGATGTATCTGGTCTATAAACCAGAGGCTCTGGATGGACAGTTGGATAAATGGTTCTATATTTAGGATGTATCTGGCCTATAAACCAGAGACTCTGGATGGACAGTTGGATAAATGGTTCTATATTTTGGATGTATCCAGTCTATAAACCAGAGGCTCTGGATGGACAGTTGGATAAATGGTTCTATATTTAGGATGTATCTGGTCTATAAACCGGAGGCTGTGGATGGAAAGTTGTATAAATGGCTCTATATTTAGGATGTATCCAGTCTATAAACCAGAGGCTCTGGATGGACAGTTGGATAAATGGTTCTATATTTATAATGTAGAGGCTCTGTATGGACAGTTGGATAAATGGCTCTGTATTTAGGATGTATCCGGTCTATAAACCAGAGGCTTTGGATGGACAGTTGGATAAACCGTTCTGTATTTAGGATGTATCTGGTCTATAAACCATAAGTTCTGGTTGGACAGTTGGATAAATGGTTCTATATTTAGGATGTATCCGGTCTATAAACCAGAGGCTTTGGATGGACAGTTGGATAAACCTTTCTGTATTTAGGATGTATCTGGTCTATAAACCAGAAGTTCTGGTTGGACAGTTGGATAAGTGGCTCTATATTTAGGATGTATCCGGTCTATAAACCAGAGGCTCTGGATGGACAGTTGGATAAATGGTTCTATATTTAGGATGTATCCGGTCTATAAACCAGAGGCTCTGGATGGACAGTTGGATAAATGGTTCTACATTTAGGATGTACCCTGTCTATAAACCAGAGGCTCTGGATGGACAGATTACCAGTGATGGATTGCAGTGAATGTGAACTTTGCAGTAGGATATTATCATATAAGACTCACGTGACTCCACAGTGGGCAGCAGTGACAACCCAGAGACTGTTGATGAGGGACCCACCGCAGAAGTGGAAGCCAGTGTTGTCCTGTGGAAGAAGAGTCATCAGATCATTGCTTTGTCTACGGATAATTGTACCTTCCCTAGGAAGTAAGCCCCCCTTAGACCTTAGCATGGTCGTTTTTGTTTTAAGTCACCTGCAGAATGCACTTAAAGGGAGACACTGTAGGTAATGGTGCAGGTCAGATATCTGTGTTAAGGTGCTGGCTGTGGAGCCTGTGTGCCCCAGATTCCTGAGTGTAGCATTTTGGGCACAATTTATAGGGTGCAGTGATGGGCACCTACCTGGGACACCTGACAACAACTCTGAAACCACAGATTTGAAAGAACCCTAAGGTTGATTGCAGTGAATACACACTTTTCCCATCATAAACGTGCTCAGCCAGCAGAAGGATCATTATAATGAATGGGAAAAGGGCATTTCCCCTGTGACCAGCAACAGATGTATTATAAATTAGACTGTTAAAGTTTATGCACTTTTTTAAGATAGGGAAGGGAAGGGTAAAACTCCAATCAGGTTAATAATGGTTGCCTGTGTCCTGGAGACACAACGGGAAATTAAAGGAAGCCTCCCCAAAGTTAACAGAATTCCCATTTTAGGGGGCTGTCATGGGAACGGACTTTCGCCCCTCATAGTTCTCACTTTCTGTCTCAATGATTATGGTCATAAGTGTCCCGTATTGCAATTAAAGGTTTGACAAAGGTCCTAACCCATCTCCACTTCATCTAAAACTTAAAAAACTAGCCTCAACATTTTTAAGTTTGGCCAAATCTTTGTTCAGAGTACTGGATGGCAAGCAGCAGATATTTAAAATTGTGAAGGTCACATCAAGCATGGTGATCAGATACTTGGTATAATAATGCCGTTATGGTATGCTGTCTAGTTTCTGTAATTTGATCTACCAGAAATGAGAGACAAGGATAAAGATGTTTTGGTTGTACCTGCAGAAACTGTATCTGATCAATAAAGCTCTGGGTGTGCAAAATTCTCTCTATTTCCTCTCTAACATTATCATATAAGGTTCAGGACCAGAATAACAATGAACAAAAGGGAATTTTCTGGTCTTACCTGCAGAGACACCTGCCAGGGCCAAGATCCAGAGACGGCGTTCTCACCATTCACAATCCTGGCATAGCCGGAGATAATGGGCTTGATGGCGGGAACACCACAGCCTGAAGAAAACAAATATTTAAACAATGAATACAATTTACTGTATACTATACTCATAATTATCATGCTATTTAACTGTAGCACCCACTTAGGCTGGTAGGTACAATTTGTTTTTGGCTTGCTCTGTAATCAATGGGTTTGATTGCTCCCCCCGTCCCTAAAAGATGTCTCTGGATCGTAGGGTGGAAGCGTTCAAATGTCCAGCCTGAGTATTGAGCAGACCAAACAATGACCACCGCCTACACCTATAACTGGCCTTTGCAGCAAGGAGCATTGGAGGGCAACAAACAGAAAAAACAAGGGCCAGGGATAAATCCAAGGCAAATACCAAGCTCTACTTACCGGCCAGCTGTGACTAACCAAATTAACCTGTCTAACAGTATGCGTTTAAAAACAGGGGTTTAGTTGCACAAATTTGCAAATGCATGCATAAGCTACAGGCCCCGCCAAGGCACCCTGTGATCTGTAGTCCTATCTCTGACTTGCAAGAGACTCCACAGTGGAATTCTTATTAGAATGCATGTGCTTCCACTGTGGAGTCTCTTACAAGTCAGAGATAAGACTACAGATCACAGGGTGATTGCATAATGTTAGACAGGTTAATTTGGTTAGAAGGCCGGTAAATAGAGCTTGGTATTTGCCTTGGATTTATCCCTAGCCCTTGTTTTTTCTGATTATTGAGCAGAACCTAGCCAATTTCTGGGGAGGTGTGCCCAGATGGTGGCTGGGATGCTGATAAATAGCCTGGAGCCCTGAGGAGAGTGTCTTTTTTTCCCCTCAGTGGATGAATCTGTGAGCTGTGAGGAAGGGGGAAGCCGATTCCCCATGGAGCCCTGTGGACTGAATACTGGACTACTTTACCAGAGGCTGCACCTATTGACTGACTGTGTGTCCAGGATCCTGTGAGTAGAGCCTCTTTACTCATTCTCAAGCTACTTCATGGTCCCCAGCCATGAATCATGTACTGTTTCAGTCTGCCTTTACTTATGCTCCAACTATTTCATGGTCTCCAGCCGTGAACCATAGACTGCTCCAGCTTACCTACACTAGTGCTATTGCTACTGCAAGGAAAGGGTCCTCTGCCAACAATACCTGACATTTAGGTATCCCACATCATCCCAAATCCCCTCCCAAGTTCTACTGGCAAAAAAGCTTTAAAAGATGACCCCCAGATGGATCAATGAGCCAGAGTGAATAGACTGTTGTTGTAAGCCTTGCGCTATTTGGAAGTGAACTTGTCTAGTCTACAGTGGCCACATCATGGGTAGTGCTACATAACTTGTTTGGAACGTTCAGTTTTCACCTGAAGCACCCTGGTCCTAACCAGGGCTGCTCACCAATCTAGTTCTGATAGGTGATAACTAGCCTGGCTTATTGGTAAGGGATCCACTGGTTGTTGCCCTAAGTCTGGATTTGGTGCATCTCTCTCTTCTGTCACTGGGTGGCACTGCTGCGTTTAACATTAGAACGACAAGATCACACTGTATCCAGGTTAAGAGTGGATATGTTGTCCCAGCCAATTAACAGGGCTTTCTTAGGCCCAATGGCATGCTGGGAGAACCTATTTACTTGGGAGGAGTCAGGTGATTGGGGTTCTGTTCCACCTGGACGGCTGTCTGGGTGGACGTGTGTAGTATTGCTCCTGGCTGCTAGGCCAGAAGCATGAGGCCTATCCAGGAGCACCTGGCTGGTAGGCTGTCTGAGGACTATCCAAGATTGAGTTAACCAGTGCAGGGTTGGGGCTTCAAGCCAGAAGCCCAACCAAGTTGCAGAGGTTCAGCCGGACGGGGAACTGAATGTTGCCAGATGTGAAGGAGAAGCAGTTGCCACATGGGAGGACCGCTCCTGTTACCAGAGGCAAGTGAGGATCAAGGTCAGAGATAAAGGGGACACAGTGGCCACCAAGGGACAACCACTCCTGTTATCAGAGGCCAGTGATTGGAAGTCTGAAGAAGTACCAGAGCAGCCTTATTCACTAGCCAGGGACAGTGAACAAGTGGGAAAGCTACAGCAGAGTCAAGTCAGGGACCCAGTGGTTTTAGTGTGGGTGAAGCTTGAGGAGTATACAGCGGGTTAGCTGTGGAAGGGCATAGGGGATCCAGTGGCGGCTGAGATCTGGAAGTCTAATGAGAGACTGGGAGCTCAGTGTGAAGCTCTACAATAGGATACTGTGAGATGTGACAGAAGATCTGCAACAGAACACTGTGAGTTGCGTGTGCAGGCTTACATTGAAGTTGCTATAGGAGACAGCAGTTCTACAAAATACAGTTGCTGCGTCCAGCTTAAAGGCCCTCTACCTGTATACCTGTGTGCCCATTCCCATTTTTGTCTCGGAGTCTGCCAAATGCTTTTGCATCTGCCTAAGTGTGTCCTGGCCCTAAACCCTCTCTCCCCCAGTTCTTGTTAAAAGACAATAAATCTCTTTTTTTATGCATTCAAAAAGTGAGTGGCGCCCATGTTTCCAACCTGCATTACACCCACCATGCCTAATAACCCACACCGTGAAGAAAGACGTCAACTCTCCCTAACTCTGGAGGTCACCATTAGGCCTCTAGGGTCGGGGACACCGCTACACATCTATTAAAAGAAATATTATAGGCAAGGCTAGGAAATCCCAAAGATCCATTCTCTAGTAGTTTATTTGCTTCAATATCTCATAAATAGTAGGTAGGAAGTCAATACACAAAGCTTTATTTATTTGTTCAAAAAAGGTTCTTTGATAGAAACAGATCTAACAGATAGGTGTTCCCTACACTCTATGAATCTATGTACAGTATATACAGTATCTCACAAAAGTAAGTACACCCCTCACATTTTTGAAAAATATTTAATTCTATCTTTTCATGTGACAACACTGAAGAGCTGACACTTTGCTACAATGTAAAGTAGTGAGTGTACAGCTTGTATAACAGTGTAAATTTGCTGTCCCCTCAAAATAACAGAGCACACAGCCATTAATGTCTAAACCGCTGGCAACAAAAGTGAGTACACCCCTAAGTGAAAATGTCCAAACTGGACCCAATTAGCCATTTTTCCTCCCCAGTGTCATGTGACTCGTTAGCGTCTTAGGGGTGAATGGGAAGCAGGTGTGTTAAATTTGGTGTTATCGCTCTCACTCTCTCATACTGGTCACTGGAAGTTCAACATGGCACCTCATGGCAAAGAACTCACTGAGGATCTGAAAAAAAGAATTGTTGCTCTACATAAAGATGGCCCCTAGGCTATAAGAAGATTGTCAAGACCCTGAAACTGAGCTGCAGCACGGTGGCCAAGACCATACAGTGGTGTAACAGGAGAGGTTCCACTCAGAACAGCGCCTCACCATGGTCGACCAAAGAATTTATGTGCCGGGCTCAGCGTCATATCCAGAGGTTGTCTTTGGGAAATAGATGTATGAGTGCTGACAGCATTGCTGCAGAGGTTGAAGGGGTCAGCCTGTCAGTGCTCAGACCATACGCCGCACACTGCATCAAATTAGTCTGCATGGCTGTCGTCCCAGAAGGAAGCCTCTTCTAAAGATGATGCACAAGAAAGCCCACAAACAGTTTGCTGGAGTCAAGCAGACTAAGGACATGGATTACTGGAACCATGCCCTGTGGTCTGATGAGACCAAGATAAACTTATTTGGTTCAGATGGTGTCAAGCGTGTGTGGCGGCAAACAGGTGAGGAGTACAAAGACAAGTGTGTCTTGCCTACAGTCAAGCATGGTGGTGGGGGTGTCATGGTCTGGGGCTGCATGAGTGCTGCCGGCACTAGGGAGCTACATTTCATTGAGGGAACCATGAATGTCAACATGTACTGTGACATACTGAAGCAGAGCATGATCCCCTCCCTTAAGGGACTGGGCCGCAGGGCAGTATTCTAACATGATAACAACCCCAAAAACACCTCCAAGATGACCTCTGCTTTGTTAAAGAAGCTGAGGGTAAAGGTGATGGACTGGCTAAGCATGTCTCCAGACCTAAACCCTATTGAGCATCTGTGGGGCTCCTCAAACGGAAGGTGGTGGAGTGCAAGGTCTCTAACATCCACCAGCTCCGTGATGTCATCATGGAGGAGGGGAAGAGGACTCCAGTGGCAACCTGTGAAGCTCTGGTGAACTACATGGCCAAGAGGGTTAAGGCAGTGTTGGAAAATGATGGTGGCCACGCAAAATATTGACACTTTGGGCCCAATTTGGACATTTTCACTTATGGGTGTACTCACTTTTGTTGCCAACGGTTTAGACATTAATGGCTGTGTGTTGAGTTATTTTGAGGGGACAGCAAATTTACACTGTTATACAAGCTGTACACTCACTGCTTTACATTGTAGCAAAGTGTCATTTCTTCAGTGTTGTCACATGAAAAGATAGAATAAAATAGTTACACAAATCGGAGGGGTGTACTTACTTTTGTGAGACACTGTAACTCTATAAGTAAAATATGTGAAAAACTCAACATTTTAAGGATTATATTATATATAGAGCAATGTAGCACAAACAGTGCATGTACTCACCATAAGCTCCACTGAGCAGGGCCAGGCAGGACAGGAACCACAGCATTGCCATTCTGTTTTTCTCGGTTGAGTCGATGATGGTAAGGCCTGCTCAGCTTTTATACCGTAAATCAGCCAATCGGGGAGGAGCTCTAGATCTATAATAAGGTCTATTTTAGACCGCCTTATCAGGTTACCTTTCCTGATATTGCACCAACTTGGCCAAGAGAAAAGATATGAGGACACAGGTGTTGCATGAGAACGTCACTTGATGTTCACTCTTGCTGAGTCCATGTAACACAGTACATTATTTGCATCATATTACAGAAACAAAGAGCGGGTTTCATCTGTCATGGAGTCTCATAGATCTCTCCAAACTGTGGTTCCACTTCTGCCATTTCTTTTATTTTCCTTATATTCCAAGTTTCAACCAACGCTTCTCTCCTATTCTGGTCCCACCACTATGGAGCTCCGGCCATGTTGCTTCTTCTTCCATTCTCTGACCTTCTGCCTGGCTTCCTCAAGTATAGATGAGTAAATGTCCTCTTCTATATCTTTCTCTAGAACTTCTGCTAATTTTCTCCTTAAAGCAGAGTTCCACCCATGTTCCACTTCTGCCATTTCTTTTATTTTCCTTATATTCCAAGTTTCAACCAACGCTTCTCTCCTATTGCTGGTCCTACCACTATGGAGCTCCGGCCATGTTGCTTCTTCTTCCATTCTCTGACCTTCTGCCTGGCTTCCTAAAGTATAGATGAGTAAATGTCCTCTTCTATATCTTTCTCTAGAACTTCTGCTAATTTTCTCTTAAAGCAGAGTTCCACCCATGTTCCACTTCTGTCATTTCTTTTATTTTCCTTGCATTCCAAGTTTCAACCAACGCTTCTCTCCTATTTCTGGTCCTACCACTCTGGAGCTCCGGCCATGTTGCTTCTTCTTCCACTCTCTGACCTTCTGCCTGGCTTCCTCAAGTATAGATGAGTAAATATCCTCTTCTATATCTTTCTCTAGCACGTCTGCTAATTTTCTCCTTAAAGCAGAGTTCCACCCAAAAGTGAACCCTCAGCTTTAAGACCTCCTCCCCAACTTCTGTTGGTGAAATGGAGTTTTGGGGGAGGAGGGGAGTGTGGATACCCAATTTTTACAGGCACTCCTGTTCCAGTAACCTTAGGCAATCGGAAGTGGAAGGTATCCTTCTTCCCTCCCTCCCGAAGTCTTCTGGGACACAGGACAGGTCCTAAAAGACTTCGGGACCAACCACGGAGCACAGCGCAGCGCATGCCCGGCCGTGAAGCCTCTACCTATCATGGCCGGGTGCCCACAGTAGGAGTGGAGGCGCTGCAGAGGGAAGGGGGAGAGATCCGAGGCTCCGTGTGGCCCCATCGCTGGACCAGGGGAGAGGTGAGTGTCTGGAGGCTCCTGGGATGTATGAAATCATCTACCTAGGCAAGAAACCAGGAAGTAACTGAAGAAATGTAAATCATAAAAGTTTAAAACAAGTACATATGATATATTTTCCTATCGATTTACTAATGCTGGCAGCATGAGGATTAAAATAATCAATGTTAATTGGGAGAGTGAAGCTATAAAAGAAAAGTATGGGGTTTTCTTCATTTAAGAATCATTCTTAGCCAAGGTGGATGCAGCATCTGTCCCCCAGCGCCTCTAACACTGAGAATGCAGCAATCGACCACCACCAATCCCTCGGTTCTCACAGCTCCCTGAGCAAAGAGCTGGTGACTGTCAGTCTGCAGC
>BLSH010558822.1:679134-717010 GCA_018402905.1 Glandirana rugosa
GACGATTCTCGACGACTCTTGGAGCATTGGGCTATGGATAGGGCATTAGCAGCCGGCTTAGGCTCTCAGCAGCTCTTAGCAGCTCTCTGCACTGCCCCCCCCCCCACGATCACTGGAGCACTGGGCTACGGATAGGGCAGGAGCAGCTGGCTTAAGCTCTCAGCAGCTCTCTGCACTGCTCCCCCCATGCTCACTGGAGCACTGGGCTGTGGAGGGGGGCAGGAGCAGCCAGCTTAGGCTCTTAGCAGCTCTCTGCACGGCTCCCCCCTGTGCTCACTGGAGTGCTGGGCCGTGGAGGGGGCAGGAGCAGTCGGCTTAGGCTCTCAGAAGCTCTCTGCACTGCCCCCCTGACGATCACTGGAGCGCTGAGCTATGAAAAGGGCAGGAGAAGCCGGCTTAGGCTCTCAGCAGCTCTTAGCAGCTCTCTGCACTGCCCCCCCCCCCCCACGATCACTGGAGCACTGGGCTATGGATAGGGCAGGAGCAGCCAGCTTAGACTCTCAGCAGCTCTCTGCACTGCTTCCCCTATGCTCACTGGAGTGCTGGGCCGTGGAGGGGGCAGGAGCAGCTGGCTTAGGCTCTCAGCAGCTCTCAGCTGCTCTCTGCACTGCCCCCCATGATCACTGGAGCGCTGGGCTAGGGATAGGGCAGGAGCATCCGGCTTAGGCTCTCAGCGGCTCACTGAGAGGCTGAGACGGGTACTGGTCCTGGCATGTAGACGGATCCCGACTCCATTGTTGCAATCTTGCCCAAACCTGGACTGGCTCTGTGACATCAGCAGATAGTGGACCTCAGCCCGCTGTCTACTCAAAACAAGTCACAGGAGTGCAGAACGAACTGCGATCCACAGCCAAACGGGCTTTCCCCGTCCTTCTCCTTTAACTGTTCAGTAACCTTGCATCATGTGCTGACTACACAGATCCACCCATGTAGACATGTGCAATTTGTTTTGTTCCGAATTAGTTTTTCAACTATTCTTTCGAAATTCATTAATTCAGACAAATTCAAGCTTCCCAAATTCGAATTTTTCCGAATTTTGTTTTTTTTTTTAATTTGAAAATGTCGGTAATTTTAAAATTGGAAAATCCGAAATTGGAGAATTTGGAAATTCAAAAATTGGAATACAACCGAAAATCGAAAATTTGGAGCATCGGAAAGTCAGAAATTCAAAAATTCTGAAATTTGAAAATTGGAAAATCCGAAATCCGAAAATTCGAAAACCCGATAATTTGAAAACCTGAAATGTTAACTAACTAATAATAACTTAAAGGGGTTGCAAGCCCTCATGGTTTTGCACCTTAATGCATTCCATGCATTAAGTTGAAAAACCTTTTCAGTTGCAGCTCCCCACAGACCCCCCGTTTTACTCACCTGAGCCCGATCATTCCCACGCCGGGGACGAGACTTCCACCTCCAACCACGGGCTCCGGTCCTCATTGGATAGATCGATAGCAGGAGAACCATTGGCTCCCGCTGCTGTCAATGAAGTCCAGTGGCACGTGAGCCGGGGGCAGAGCTGAGTCCTGCTGTCTGAGTCAAGGGGCG
This sequence comes from Glandirana rugosa, assembly GCA_018402905.1. Lineage (NCBI taxonomy): Eukaryota > Metazoa > Chordata > Amphibia > Anura > Ranidae > Glandirana > Glandirana rugosa. Next base: position 680,680 of record BLSH010558822.1, read on the forward strand.
CCGAAACAGGGCTCAGGAGCGCGCCCGCACGAGTGCCCCCAGGGAAAGTGCTTCTCTGATGGGTCACTCGAGAAGAGGAGGAGCCCAGGAGCACCGCTGAGGAACCCCAGTAGGGAAGGATCGGGGCCACTGAACAGAGGAGGTAAGTATGACATGTTTGTTATTTGAAAAACAATAAAATTTAGCATCACTTTAACTATTACTAACTTTTAAATTGCAGGTATTGGAATTTCCTTTAAAATGTGGCTGTTCGTGATAAATTTGTATTTACCTTCACTAACAGACAAATTTTAAAGGAAATTCCAATACCTATGATCTAATAGTTATCTATCAGTTGGTTATTATTTAGGCTTTTCTGAGTTTCTTTCTTATTTTTGAATTTCCGAGTTTCCGAATTACCGAATTTTCGGATTTTCGAATTCTATACTTATGATTTTCTGAATATCCGAATTTCGAATCTCGTCATTTCCGAATTGCCAAATTTTTGAAAATTTTTGGAATTTTTTAATTCCCAGTGGTGTAGTGGTTAGCACTTTCGCCTAGCAGCAAAATGGCCGCTGGTTCGAATCCCAACCACGACACTACCTGCCTGGAGTTTGCATGTTCTCCCTGTGCCTGCGTGGGTTTCCTCTGGGTACTCCAGTTTCCTCCCACACTCCAAAGACATGCTGGTAGGTAAATTAGATCCGGTCTAAAATTGGCCCTAGTATATGAATGTGAGTTAGGGACCTTAGATTGTAAGCTCCTTGAGGGTAGGGACTGATGTGAATGTACAATGTATATGTAAAGCGCTGCGTACATTGACAGCGCTATATAAATACCTGAAATAAATAAATTCCGAATTTGAAAATTTCCCAATTTTCAAATTCCGAATTCGAAAATTTCTGAATTTCCGATTTCCGAAAAAAAAAAGTGAAATGAAACATAAACAAACAACATTTTCGACCATGCACATGTCTAGTTTTGGGGATATTAAGCATTTCTCAAAGTTAAAAACATGTGTTTTTTGCTGCAGTTTGGAGACAGGCCCCTGTCAGGAGACCTGACTGTTCCTATCAGAGACGGCATCCCTTGTGTGGGGGACTTCATGCCCAAAGGACTGGGAAAGTCGAGACGGCTATGGTGGCTTGGGAGACCAAGAGAGGGTCTGGGAGGCCAAGAAAGCTGAGGCAGATAGTGGATCCAGGGAGGCTTGTGGAAGTCCGGAAATCTCTGAAAGAGCAAGCAAATCCTGGGGGGGGGGGGCTGGAAAACCCATTTGGAGGCCAGGAGTGGGCCCGTTAAGGTTGCCACATATTAATTACACCATTTCTGTGGCAAATTTAATGAACATGAGGCACTAAGTCAGCCACAGAACCTGGGTAACTACTACCTATTCCACTTTAAAGGCATGAGGTGGCAAACCTAGGGCCCATGAGAGAGGTACTGCGACCGAGGCTGAATGAGCCTTAAAGGAGGAAATAAAGATTCTCTGAAGTCAGGAGGAGCGGGGCAAAGCCCCAATATTATTGTAAAAGTTGGTGCAGCGCTATTGTCAGCGCTATTGTGGTAATCCACCTCTAGTGATTTCCTCCAAGTGCCATAGAAGATAAAGATAGGGGACCCGTCACAAGCACCCTCACACACTGACTCTTACCGGATCCCAACAACCCCCATAACAGAGGCCAAACAAGCCCTTCAGATCCAACTACAGCCTCACCCCGGGAATAGGCTTCCTTTCAGGCTTAGATCAGGCAGGAAATGGTTATCAAGGAGAGATGCTGTGGTCATACAGTGTTCTGCTCGCTATACCTCTACCTCAATCACTATGTAAGGATAAGAAACAAGCTCCTGACGACGTCACTCTATGACGAAACGCGCTAGGAGGAGCCTGGGACGAGACGCGGGAGCAGGGATGGAGACACGGCGGCCATCTTGGGAGTGGGAACGCTGTAAGTTCCCTGGATTACAGAGGAGCTCTACTTTTATGAATCTGGTTTGAGATACTGCACCATGAGCCTGTTTCTTATCCTTACATGGTGATTGAGGTAAAAATGTGGGGGTACAGCCAGCGGAACGCTGCATCATTGCAGCATCTCTCCTGGATAACCATTTCCTGCCTGATCTAAGCCCGAGAGGAAGCCTATTCCCGGTGTGAGCCTGTGGTTGGATCTGAAGGGCTTGATTGGCCTCTGTTATGGGGGTCGTTGGGATCCGGTAAGAGTCAGTGTGTGAGGGTGCTGGTGATGGGTCCCCTATCTTTTTCTTCTATGGCACTTGGAGGAAATCACTAGCAGTGGATTACCACATTGACAATAGCGCTGGACCACCTTTTAATATTTTGTGATATTGTGGATGTTAAACAGTATTGTGCTGGCTGCTGTCATCTGCTTATTACTTACCTAGCGCAGCAATTATCTTTTATTTTTTTCCCAATATTATAGGACATCTTAAGATCTGCATAAAATGTTTGTTTAGAGCGGCCTTTCTCAACCTTCTTAACACAGAGGAACCCTTGAAATAACTTTCTGGTCTCAGGGAACCCCTACTAAAAATCACTATATCTTCAAATTGCAATACATTAGTTTGATGGCCAGTGGGAAGAATGCTCCTAATACTTGTGGTCATTGGGAAGGATTACCCCATTACAGATAGCTGAAAAGATCAATGGTGTGAATGGAAACTTATCTGAGAGGTTCTTTGCTCAAGGAACCCCTAGCAACCTCTGGAGGAACCCTAGGGTTCCATGGAACCCTGGTTTGGAGAATTCAACTGACGTTTACAGACTTCTAATTGTGTGCCCAGTTAGAATTGAATTGTAATTCATCAACTGTCCCTTTTCCTTCAAAAAAATGTAAGGCAATTAAAAAAAAATAATTATCTACTTTGTGAACAAATATATTTAAAGAAATGAATCCACAACAAATTCAATGGTCACAAATGTATTTTATTTGGACGTTGGATGGTATTTAGTTAGCGGCAACAGTCTGGTCCACCCAGGATCTGAGGGCGGTGACGCGGGCGTAGACGGCTGGGGTAGATGTAGAGCAGGAGGAGCTGCCCCAGGACACAATACCGGCCAGGGTCCAGGCTCCATTCTTCTGGCACACAAGAGGTCCACCAGAGTCACCCTGAAAAGAAGAGAGCAGAAGTCACAGGAGATTCTCCACACGATGAACGTCTCACTTTAAAGAACTTTTGTTTGTCTGAGCTTTGTGCCCCCTAAATGTCCAAACATGAAATAGTTCCAGTTAATTATTACAAGAGGTGCACCAGGGTCACCCTGAAAAGAAGAGGTCAGAAGTCACAGGAGAACTCCCACACGATGAACGTTTCACTTTAAAGAGCTTTTGTTTGTCTGAGCTTTGTGTCCCCTTAATGTCCAAACATGAAATAGTTCCAGCTAATTATTACAAGAGGTCCACCAGAGTCACCCTGAAAAGAAGAGGTCAGAAGTCACAGGAGAACTCCCACACGATGAACGTTTCACTTTAAAGTACTTTTGTTGGTCGGAGCTTTGTGCCCCCTAAATGTCCAAACATTAAATAGTTCCAGCTAATTATTACAAGAGGTCCACCAGAGTCACCCTGAAAAGAAGAGGCCAAAAGTCACAGGAGAACTCCCACACGATGAACGTTTCACTTTAAAGAACTTTTGTTGGTCTGAGCTTTGTGCCCCTAAATGTCCAAACATGAAAAAGTTCCAACTAATTATTACAAGAGGTCCACCAGAGTCAGGCAAAAGGAAATGGACAGCCCGCTCCAGGCGTGGAGCTCTGTAGTTATCCAGGAGATCGGGTGCAGGTCCAGACAACCGTCAGTCCAAGTGCAGACAAATCCAAAGAGAAGAGACCGCACTCCGAGGTCCAGGAAAAAAGTTTTAATGTGAACCATCAAAGATAGATTACAGGCAGAAAGTGCAACACAGCTGAAAGGGTTAACGCGTTTCACGGATCTATGGTCCGCTTAGTCATAACCCATGTTATGTTATGACTAAGCGTAATCTATCTTTGATGGTTCACATTACAACTTTTTTCCTGGACCTCGGAGTGCGGTCTCTTCTCTTTGGATTTGTCTCCACCAGAGTCACCCTGAACAGAAGAGAGCAGAAGTCACAGGAGATGTTCTACTTTAAAGAACTTTTGTTGGTCGGAGCTTTGTGCCCCCTAAATGTCCAAACATGAAATAGTTCCAGCTAATTATTACAAGAGGTCCACCAGAGTCACCCTGAAAAGAAGAGGTCATAAGTCACAGGAGAACTGCCACACGATGAACGTTTCACTTTAAAGAACTTTTGTTGGTCTCAGCTTTGTGGCACCCTAAATGTCCAAACATGAAATAGTTCCAGCTAATTATTACAAGGACACAAAATGAATGATTAAACCAGCGGATGACTATCGGCACTGGGATGTGGAAGAATGCGGAAAAAACGAATGGCGCTTCCAACTGGAGACCTCAAAAATTCCTCAGAGAATGTCCTGAGCTCAGCTAAATGAAAGGTTATCAGACTTTTATCCTAATTTTTTTGAGCAATTTGGACTTTTGGAAATTTCTTATAACGATACAGTGTTACAATAGAAGAATGTCCTAAATTGAGCTTTTAAGGCTTTCAAAAAGAGAAGATGTCATCTTTAGTGTCAACCATTACCTTGGTAACACAGGAAATCCATTTCTGTCCCTGGAGAGTCCTTGGGTGCTACATATAAAGACGGCGCTGATATGAACGCCACCCCCTTAGAGCTAAGCTCCACCCTCATCCCTCAGCAGTAGACTCTTGGACGTAGACTCTTGAGTATTAGACTAAATAAAGTGTAAAAATAAATTAAAACAATATTGGAAAAAAGCCATTATATATTCCCATTAATATCAGTGATAGGTTTCCTTTAGAAGTAATGTACTTGTGTAGCACCCTCTTAGATAGGCTGCTGTTAGGTTTGGTACATTTAATTCTCTCCCTGTAATCAGTGGAGCAGCTTGTGATTACTTTGGGCTGCCTTGGTTTTCACCGGTTGTGGGGTTGACTGCTTCCTCCAACCTTCTGCAGGATTCTGGAATGTAGTGGGCTGGAAAAATCAAATCAACAGCCTATATATTCACGTGGTCCCAGCCAAGGGTGCCCAATAGGTGGATGAGGGACTGCATAAATAGCCTGAGGACTGGAGCAGAGGGGTTCTTTTCCAGGAGGAGAAGTTCCTGGTTTGAAGGGCTGCACTTTTGTGTTTGCTCATCAAGGCCCCAGCATGGCTTGACCGGGGGGGGGGGGGGGCAGTTTTAATGCTTATTGAGGTCCCAGCTGTGTTAGAGCTAGGGGGCCAATTCTACCGGACCTTGCTAGAACTGACTGTGGGACTTCACTGAGGATTTGATCTGGCGACGTCATGGGGGGAAGTGTCAGGCTGATATTGGAAGGAGGCATCCAAGTATCCAGGGACATTTGTGAGTGCATTAGACCCCAGTGACTGCTGCTGCCTATATATCTTATGCCTCAGTACCAGATTCTGCTCAAGTCTGGACAATTCTTATGGGGTTCCAGTGTTACTCAGTCCTTTAATTGCTGCTGCAATGCCTGTTCCATGAAGCTTTAACAACGTGAGAAGTGTCGTTGGGTTTCTGTGTTGTGTTACTGGTGTATCCCCCAGCTTCCCCACACCTTATCCAAGTTCAACTAATAATAAAGCATCAAAAAAAGGATACCCCTAGACTATTCATTTAGCCAGAAGAGTGATTGAAGCTGTGTGCCTGGCTGCTGGTACACTCGTTAGGGGAAAGAACCTAGGGACAACCAGCTGGGCCCTTTCAGAGGTGAGCTCTACATTAGTTTGTAGAGATACCCAAAGACTTCTCTAAGGGGCCTTGGAATCATTATGTATGGATTCTGGTTCCCCAGCTGAGCTATAGCTTCTAATAGAAATCCAAAGATCACCATACCATGCAGGAGGAAACACCGGAGGCACCAGCGCAGATCATGGTGGCCTGGATTCTGGATCCCCAGTAGCTCTGGCAGTTGGCGGTGGTCAGAAGAGGAAGAGATGCCTGCTGAAGCTTAGATGGGGTGGTTTGTGCTGAAAGAGTGAATGCAAAAAATGTTAATAATGTGTAACAGCATTACCGTCACATCTAACGCCTACAATCCCTGGCCTTATTATTTCTTTGCACTGTTATGAGGAGCACAGAATGGTCATTATTGGGCTTATTTCTATGCAAAAAAAGGTCAAAATGAAAACAACAAACAAGCAGGTTATCACATAATATACACTCCACATTATTTAAAATGTATTTACAATGTGTGAAAAATATCTTCTCAGCATTGTTCTTCTGGGTGGGGGATTGGAGTTGCAGCTGAAGCATCCAGCCATTGACTTGAATAGGCTATGATTGGCTACTGATCAGGGCCTCCATCAGGGGGGTACAGGCAATGTCTCAAGGGGCCCTTACAACAAAGACTTTAGCAGTCTTTAACATTAGAGTCTATGGGAGGGGAACACCCGGGTTGGGGGACACCGTTCTCCCGAACCATAGCCATTAAAAATGCCAAACTTTAGTCACATAGAGAGGGCTCCTTGGGCAACAACTGTGACAGGTTTGGGACCTCCAGCATCTATGGTTCGGCCGTACCGGGTCCTCAAATTGACCAGTTATTGACCGGCAATTGTCAGGTGAATTTTGGACTTAACATTGGAGTCTATGGGAGGGGGGCACCCAGTTTGGGGAGACCGCTCTCCCGAACCATAGGTGATAAAAATGGAGAGGGCCCCCTGGACCACAACTGGTTCAGGTGTGGGACCTCCAGAACCTATCATTCGGCACGAGATCTTTTTGCAAACATTGGGTGAGGCTGTGCTGCCTGTGCACTGTTTTTTTAACCCCTTGGATTTCGCACTAGCATGCATTGCACACTTCTCTGGGTCATGCTTGGCAGGCTACACCTGGTAACTGTGACAGGGTGTATAATTCCTACTGGGGCTGCAACACGTGTGCACCCCTGGCCAGTGGGCAAATGTGGTGGAATAGCCCAGTGGGAAGGGGGGATGTTGGTGGTCAGAAAGGGGGGGGGCCCAGGTCTAAAGCTGTGTACATTTCTGATGGCTGCCCTGCTACTGATTGTCCACTCCCCTGCTTGCACACAAACTGCAGCTGCTTTGACGGTGGGACTTCTACCAGAAGACACTACCAATCAAGCCTGAGTAGGCCTGGAGGTGTGTCAGCTTGTGATGTCACAGGTTGACCATCGAACTGCAGGCACACTGTGCCATACTTAACATGGTCAGTATGAAACAGAAAGCCCTTGAATAGGTAGGACATTGGAAAGACCACCAGGTACAGTGCATGGATACATTGCAACGCATTATGTTTATCTAATTTCCTTACTGGCGGCCCTGGTGTAGCCCCATCCGGTGGTGACGCATCTTTCTCCTCCATTGAAGACATCAGCGGTGGCAGCAAGACACACGGGGGAAATGCGGCTGGTGAAGGTGGCGGGAGTGGCCAGCTTGATCAGGGTGATGTCATTGGCGGTGGTAGAAGAGCTGTAACTGGGGTGTCTGAAGGCCTGAGAAAATATATGTTAAAATCAGCTTAATGGAAATGTAGCAGAAGTCAACCAGATAAATCCAACCAACCCTCATACACAGACCCTGTAGTTTTCTCTGAATGTCCATGTGATCCCTAATAGTACATGACTGTCAGGCTTTAAGGACAAAAGAGCAATTATGTTTTCTTCATTTATTAAAAAAGAACTTACTCTGCCGACAGCAATTGTCTGGGTGGCCTCAGTCGATACGGAGCGGTCGAATGCACCCAGGACCACACGGTGGGAAGTTCTGGATGGAAGAGAGAAAAATGGTCATTAGAACCCTTAAGGCCGATCTGACATTTCAGATGTCAGCTCTAATTTTGAATTTTAGAATTTTCTATAGACCAGAACGCTTGCCAGCACTTTCTAAATTTATAATTGAAAATCAAAATAATATTTTTGGATTCATACGCTGATTGCAGAAACTTTTACTAACTTACACACACTGTGGCGTTATGAAAGGCGAGGTGATCGATGGACGTCATGTTTCACCTCACATGCAATAAACTAAGGTGGAATCCAGTCCGGGTTTTACCAGCCACCTTGGCAGGGTGGGTTCCGGAGCGGATTTTGCGGTACACTTGTGTCCATCAACAGGGGGTATAAAGTAAGCTGACCTGGATCAGATAATGGCTCTTACCTGGGACTTAGGAGCCATCAAGTCTGAGAAAAGCTGATGAAATGAACTTTGCTTTGTGACTGAAAAAGGTTTGCATTATCTTTGTTTTGTGGGTGACTGGGAGAAGCCCTTCACCTGTGAGTTAGGAAAACTGAAACTGTTTAGTTAGTGCCTGGACGGTGAGGATTTATTTTCTATATTGTTTATTTGATTTACATGCAACCTTTCAAAATAAACCTGGATACAAGTCAGATTTTAAGAAACTACCTTTTTCCCCGGGAAGGTGATTCCAATTGAGCTAATCCCTCACAACACCCATGGCAAAAGTTGGTATTGCCTTTCTTGTACTTAAAGGTAATAATTTTGGTACTTTCAGGCTCCATCACCATTACCTGTCTGGCTATCCTGTCTCATTACCCGAAATGCCCAACTCTGTAGAAGCCATGGTATACATGTCATGGACATGAAATAGAAGCTGTGTATTTGTGCCATAAACCAACTGCATGAACAGTCAGTCTGATAAATGGCTCTATATTTAGGATGTATCTGGTCTCCAAACCAGTGGCCCTGGGTGGACAGCTGGATAAATGGTTCTATATTTAGGATGTATCCAGTCTATAAACCAGGGGTTCTGGATGGACAGTTGGATAAATGGTTCTATATTTAGGATGTATCCAGTCTATAAACCAGAGGTTCTGGATGGACAGCTGGATAAATGGCTCTATATTTAGGATGTATCTGGTCTATAAATCAGAGGCTCTGGATGGACAGTTGGATAAATGGTTCTATATTTAGGATGTATCTGGTCTATAAACCAGAGGCTCTGGGTGGACAGTTGGATAAATGGTTCTATATTTAGGATGTATCTGGTCTATAAACCAGAGGGTCTGGATGGACAGTTGGATAAATGGTTCTATATTTAGGATATATCCAGTCTATAAACCAGAGGCCCTGGGTGGACAGTTAGGTAAATGGTTCTATATTTAGGATGTATCCAGTCTCTAAACCAGAGGCTCTGGATGGACAGTTGGATAAATGGTTCTATATTTAAGATGTACCTGGTCTATAAACCAGAGGTTCTGGGTGGACAGTTGGATAAATGGCTCCATATTTAGCAATAGAGTTGAGCGGACACCTGGATGTTCGGGTTCGGCGGGTTCAGCCGAACTTCGCGAAAAAGTTCGGGTTCCTTACCGAAATTCATCCGAACTTGACCCCGAACCCCATTGAAGTCAATGGGGACCCGAACTTTTCGGCACAAAAATGGCTGTAAAAAAGTCCTGGAAAGTGCTAGAGGGCTGCAAAAGGAAGTAAAATGGGGGTAAGAGTAGGACAAGTGCCCTACAAAAAAACCTGACCCTATAGGAGTAGGCGATGATTTTAAAACAATAATCTGTCCCTTACAGCAACAGCAGGAACCTGACCCTATAGAACTAGGAGATGATTTTAGAACAATAATCTGTCCCTCAAAGCAGTAGACTCTACCTAGTCCAGTATCAGATCGTTCTGTAATGCAGGATGAGATCTGCAATCTATCCCTCAAAGCAGGAGTAGTAAGTAAACTCTACCTAGTCCAGAATCAGATCGTTCTGTAATGCAGGATGAGATGTTACTATATCTGCAATCTGTCCCTCACAGCGCCGGCAGCATCCTCTCCCTACACTAGCCTGAGAGCATGTGACATGCAGCACTACGTGACTCCAGCCTCATATAGAGGCTGGGTCACATGATGCACTGGCCAATCACAGCCATGCCATTAGTAGGCATGGCTGTGATGGCTTCTAAGGGCAAACCAGTGAAACGCTTGTTGATTGGCTGCCGTTCAGCTATTCAACAGGCAGCATAAAATACCTGAACCCGAACTTTTTCAAATGTCCGGGTTCGGGTCTTGGTCACGGACACCCCAAAGTTCGGTACGGACCCGAACATTACAGTTCGGGTTCGCTCAACTCTATTTAGGATGTATCCATTCTGTAAACCAGAGGCTTTGGATGGACAGTTGGCTTAATGGAACTATATTTAGATATGTATCCATTCTGTAAATCAGAGGCTCTAGGTGGACAGTTGGATAAATGGCTCTATATTTAGGATGTATCCATTCTGTAAACCAGAGGCTCTTGATTGACAGTTAGATAAATGGCTCTATATGTAGAATGTATCTGGTCTATAAACCAGAGGCTCTGGATGGACAGTTTGATAAATGGCTCTATATGTAGAATGTATCTGGTCTATAAACCAGAGGCTCTGGATGGACAGTTGGATAAATGGTTCTATATTTAGGATGTATCTGGTCTATAAACCAGAGGCTCTGGATGGACAGTTGGATAAATGGCTCTATATTTAGGATGTATCTGGTCTATACACCAGAGGCTCTGGATGGACAGTTGGATAAATGGTTCTATATTTAGGATGTATCTGGTCTATAAACCGGAGGATCTGGATGGACAGATTACCAGTGAAGCATTGCAGTGACTTTGCAGTAGAATATTATTATATAGGACTCACGTGACTCCGCAGTGGGCAGCAGTGACAACCCAGAGACTGTTGATGAGGGACCCACCGCAGAAGTGAAAACCAGTTCTTTCCTGTGGAAGAAGAGTCAGATCATTGCTTTGACTAATTAGATAAGGGAGAGGGGAGACATGATTGAAACCTTTAAATACCTCAAGGGGGTGAATAAAGTTCAGGAGGGCAGTCTTTTCAATATGAAACCAAAATCAAGAACACAGGGACCTCAAACTAACTGGGGGGAAGTTCAAAACTAATCTTAGAAAGTATTATTTTACTGAAAGGGTGGTTGATGATTGGAATAAACTACCAACAGAGGTTGTGAGACAGTCAACAGTAAATGGCTTCAAACATGCTTGGGATAAACATAAATCCATAGTCAGACAACAAGGTTAATGTAAAAAAAAAAATAAAAAAATAAAAAGGGGCAGAGACTCGATGGACTACTCAGTCTTTTTCTGCCGTCACTTTTCTATGTTTCTATGTTTCTATGTTTCTATAATTGTACCTTACCTAGGAAGTAAGCCCCCCTTAGACCTTAGCATGGTAGTTTTTGTTTTTAAGTCACCTGCAGAGTGCACCTAAAGGAAGACACTGTAGGTAATGGTGCAGGTCAGATATCTGTGTTAGGGTGCTGTTTGTGGAGCCTGTGTGCCCCAGATTCCTGAGTGTAGCATTTTGGGAACAATCTATAGGGTGCAGTCATGGGCACCTACCTGGGACACCTGAAAACAACTCTAAAACCACAGATTTGAAAAATTCCTAAAGTTGATCACAGTGAATGCACACTTTTCCCATCGTAAAATCCAACAGAAGGGTCATGATAATGAATGGGAAAAGGACATTTGCCCCGTGACCAGCAACAGATGTAATGTAAATCAGACTGTTAAAGTCTATGTGTTTTTTTAGGATAGGGAAGGGTTAAACTCTCATTGGGTAAATAATGGCTCTCTGTGTCCTGAAGACACAAAAGAAATGAAAGGAAGTCTCCACAAAGTAAACAAAATTCCCATTTTAGAGGGCTGTCATGGGAATGGATTTTCACCCTTCATAGGGACCATTTCCAATTTTTTTTATTTCTTCTCACTTTCTGTCACAACGATTATGGTCATAAGTGTCCACAAAACCTGACAAAAGTGCTAACCCATCTCCACTTCTAAAACTTAAAAAACTAGCCTCAGCATTTTCAAGTTTAGTCCAACATTGGGAGGCCAAAGCTTTGTTCAGAGTACCGGATGGCAAACAGCAGATATTTAAAAATGTGAAGGTCACATCAGACATGGTGGTCAGATACTTGGTATATAAATGTCGTAATATTATGCTATCTAGTTTCTGTAATAGGATTTGCTGGAAATGAGAGACAAGGAAAAAGCCTGTGTCTGATCTATAAAACCAGAGGCTCTGGGTGTGCAAAACCCTTCCTAGTTCCTCTCTAACATTGTATTATAAGGTTCTGGACCAGAATGACAAGGGACAAGGAAGAACTTTTGGTCTTACCTGCAGAGAGACCTGCCAAGGCCAAGATCCAGAGACAGCATTCTCACCGTTCACAATCCTGGCATAGCCAGAGATAACGGGCTTGATGGCAGGAACACCACAGCCTGTAGAAAACATATATTTAAACAATGTATACATTTAATGTATGCTATACATTATACAATATAATGTATTATCTTTTAAGTCTGCATCTTGTCTACTTACACTCATAATTATCATGTTATTTAACTATAGCACCAACCTAGTTAAGCTATTAGGTAAATTTAGTTTTTGGCTTGCTCTGTAATCAGAGGGTTTGAGTGCTTCCCCCTGTCTCAAAAAGAAGTTTCTGGAACTTAGGATAAGAGCATTCAAATATCCAGCTTGAGTATTGAGCAGGGCCTAGCCAAATCCTGGGGAGGTGTGCCTAGATGGTGACTGGGACGCTGTTAAATAGCCTGGAGCCATGAGGTCTTTTTCCCCCGGTGGGGATGGTCTGTGAGCGGTGAGGAAGGGGGGGGGCTGCTTGCCCCTGGAGTCCTTTGGACTGAATACTGAACTACTTTAACAGAGGCTGTACCCATGGACTGATTGTGTTCCAGGATCCTGTGAGTAGAGCCTCTTTACTTGTTCTCAAGCTACTTCATGGTCCTCAGCCATGAATCGTGCACAGTTCTAGTCTGCCTTTACCAATGCTCCAATTGTTTTATGGTTCCCAGCCATGAATTGTACACTGTGCCAGTCTGCCTTTACCAGTGCTCCAATTGTTTTATGGTTCCCAGCCATGAATTGTGCACTGTTCCAGTCTACTTTTACCAGTGCTCCAATTGTTTTATGGTCCCCAGCCATGAATTGTACACTGTTTTAGTCTACCTTTACCAGTGCTCCAATTGTTTTATGGTCCCCAGCCATGAAGTTTGCACTCTTCCAGTCTACCTTTACCAGTGCTCCAATTGTTTTATGGTTCCCAGCCATGAATTGTACACTGTACCAGTCTGCCTTTACCAATGCTCCAATTGTTTTATGGTTCCCAGCCATGAATTGTACACTGTGCCAGTCTGCCTTTACCAGTGCTCCAATTGTTTCATGGTTCCCAGCCATGAATTGTACACTGTGCCAGTCTGCCTTTACCAGTGCTCCAACTGTTTCATGGTTCCCAGCCATGAATTGTGCACTGTTCCAGTCTACTTTTACCAGTGCTCCAATTGTTTTATGGTCCCCAGCCATGAATTGTACACTGTTTTAGTCTACCTTTACCAGTGCTCCAATTGTTTTATGGTCCCCAGCCATGAAGTTTGCACTCTTCCAGTCTACCTTTACCAGTGCTCCAATTGTTTTATGGTTCCCAGCCATGAATTGTACACTGTACCAGTCTGCCTTTACCAATGCTCCAATTGTTTTATGGTTCCCAGCCATGAATTGTACACTGTGCCAGTCTGCCTTTACCAGTGCTCCAATTGTTTCATGGTTCCCAGCCATGAATTGTACACTGTGCCAGTCTGCCTTTACCAGTGCTCCAACTGTTTCATGGTTCCCAGCCATGAATTGTGCACTGTTCCAGTCTACTTTTACCAGTGCTCCAATTGTTTTATGGTCCCCAGCCATGAATTGTACACTGTTTTAGTCTACCTTTACCAGTGCTCCAATTGTTTTATGGTCCCCAGCCATGAAGTATGCACTCTTCCAGTCTACCTTTACCAGTGCTCCAATGGTTTCATGGTTCCCAGCCATGAATCGTGCACTGTTCCAGTCTACCTTTACCAGTGCTCCAATTGTTTCATGGTCTCCAGCCATAAATTGTGCACTGTTCCAGTTTACCTTTACCAGTGCTGCAATTGTTTCATGGTTCCCAGCCATGAATTGTACACTGTTCTAGTCTACCTTTACCAGTGCTCCAATTGTTTTATGGTCCCCAGACATGAATTGTGCACTGTTCCAGCCATGAATCGTGCACTGTTCCAGTCTACCTTTACCAGTGCTCCAATTGTTTTATGGTCCCCAGACATGAATTGTGCACTGTTCCAGCCATGAATTGTGCACTGTTCCAGTCTACCTTTACCAGTGCTCCAATTGTTTTATGGTCCCCAGCCATGAATCGTGCACTGTTCCAGTCTACCTTTACCAGTGCTCCAATTTTTTCATGGTCCCCAGCCGTGAACTGTAGACTGTCCAGCTTACCTACACTAGAGCTTTTGCTACTGTGAGGGAAGTATCCTCTGCCAAAAATACCTGACGTTTCAGAGTATCGCACATCACCCCAAATCCCCTCCCAAGTTCTACTGGCAAAAAAAACTTTAAAAGACGACCCCTAGACTGGACTGTCCTAGCTGCCTCTACACTGTTTGGGAAGGAACTTGTCTAATCCACAGTGGCCCCATCATGGGTAGGGCTACCTAGCTCTTTTAGAGATTTTAGTTTTCATCTATAAAAACAAATATTATAGGCAAAGCTATGAAATCCCAGACATCCATTCTCTATTATTTTACTTGTTTCGATATCTCAAAAATAGTAGGTAGGAAGTCAATACACAAAGCTTTATTTGTTTGTTCAAAAAGGTTCTACATAGTTTTCATAGAAACAGACCTATCAGCTAGGCTTTACATGCATTCTGTGAATCTATGTGTATAACTCTATCAGTAAAATATGCGTACAAATGCATAGTTTTATGAATTAATATATAACAATGTAGCACAAACAGTGCATGTACTCACCATAAGCTCCGCTGAGCAGGGCCAGACAAGACAGGAACCACAGCATTGCCATTCTGTTTTTTTTCGGTTGAGTCGATGATGGTAAGACCTGCTCAGCTATTATACTGTAAATCAGCCAATCAGGGAGGAGCTCTAGACCTATAATAAGGATTATTTTAGGCCACCTTATCAGGATACCTTGAAGTCCAGATATTCCACCAACTTGGCCAAAAGAAAAGATATGAGGACACAGGTGTTGCAGGAGAACGTCACTTGATGATCACTCTTGCTGAGTCCATGTAACACAGTACATTATCTGCATCATATTAGAGAAACAAAGAACGGGTTTCGATGGAGATCTGTCAAGGAGATCGCTCCAAACTGTGGTTACACTTTTGCCATTTCTTTTACCATCCTTACATTCCGAGTTTCAACCAACGCTTCTCTCCTATTGCTGGTCCTACCACTCTGGAGCTCCGGCCATGTTGCTTCTTCTTCCATTCTCTGACCTTCTGCTTGGCTTCCTCAAGTATAGATGAGTAAATGTCCTCTTCTATATCTTTCTCTAGAACTTCGGCTAATTTTCTCCTTAAAGCAGAGTTCAAAGCAAACTCCCCCATCCATCCATGCCTCCATGCTTTATTTTGTTGAGGAATCACTTTGAAAAACAACCCCCTATTCACCACCTGCTGGAATCCCTGACAAAAAAACACAATTGGTCAACGACCGCAACGGCGCTTGAAACCAGATGTCTCAACGTCCCCCACAACACAAGGTCTCATTTCTCTATTCTACTCCTCTATTCTGAATAATTTGAATTTGCGTACCCCAACTTACTGCTCCAATTGGGAAAAGGACTTTGGTGCCACACAAACCCCTGAGACCTGGAATAAAATCTGGGAGGCATTACTCCATTCCTCTCGTAATGTAATAACTTTTAGAAAACTCTTTCAAGGTCTTGTCTCTGTGGTATTTTACCGCAGCTAGAATTGCTAAATGTCTCCCTACATACCCTTCTACATGCTTTAGGGGATTGCTAAATGTCTCCCTACAGGACACAGGTTCAGGAACACTGGTGAGCTGAGACAATCCAGCGATTTGTGTGACACAGAGGCTGCCTTTTATAGGTCAGCAAACAGTCTCATTGGTTATGCCGAACGCGTGGATTGCGTCGCCCCGAACGAACGTTGCGTAGATGCGTTTGTCTCCCACGCATACGCGTGGGGACACGGCGATCGTGCCTATTTCTCTGATAGTTATGAAGCATATATGGTGGGCATGCCCTAAGGTCAAAAGACTGTGGATAAGAGTTTACAACTCGGTGTCACACATAAACCTACGAGAAGACCCTTGGAGGCGCTCCTACACAAACCGGTAGAAGCCGCTACCAAAGAGCACGCTCCATGGTCCATATATTCTCAGCCACGAAACAGACGAACTCTTTCAAGGTCTTGTCTTGGTGGTATTTTACCGCAGCTAGAATTGCTAAATGCCTCCCTACATACCCTTCTAAATGCTTTAGGGGATGCTCAGACCTAGGTGTTATTGTCACGTACCTGATCCAAGGCCGAAATGCTGAGAGAGGCTCCCCTTGCGGCTAAATGCAGTATACCCCTGGAATTGGGAAGATGTGGTATGGTGCGCAGAGAAGCATGGGTCACCAGGGCTGAAGACTGGCTTGAGCAGATGATCACTAGAAGACTGTGTAGACTGGAACTCCGAGACAGCAGAACTTCCAGCAGGCAGCAGTCTTCAGGAGAGGTTGCCCGTAAAGGCCTGGCAGGGGTGCAGCAACTCTGGAAGTGGAGACAGAGAACCAGTGCAGCTGGGTCAGCAAAGACAGAAGCAAAGGGCTAGTCCGAAATCCAGGAAGTCTCCAGGCAGGGGAGCAAGTGCAGGAGACTGAATAGGCAGAGTCCGAGTGGCAAGCCCGTGGTCAAGTGCCGCCTATCTGTCTTGTGGTGTATCTAAGTGAGCGGTGGCGAGCCGTGGCAGGCACCGTGGATTTATATCAGGTATACATCCGGACCTGGAGCTGTGTATCCCTTTCTACAGAACAAAGCCCATGGTCAAGTACAGGGGATCAGGCAGAAGCGTAGTCCGTGAGGCAAGCCGGAGGTCAAATACAGCGGAGAAGATCAAGGTCAAGGAGCAAGCCGGGTCACAACAGAGATTCAAACAGGATACAGGACACAGGTTCAGGAACAATGATGAGCTGAGAAAATCCAGCGATTTGTGTGACACAGAGGCTGCCTTTTATAGGTCAGCAAACAGTCTCATTGGTTACGCCGAAAGCGCGCATTGCGTCGCCCCGAACGACCGTTCGCGCGCATGCGTAGATGCGTTCGTCTCCCACGCATACGTGTGGGGACACGGCGATCGTGCCTATTTCTCTGATAGTTATGAAGCATATATGGTGGACATGCCCTAAGGTCAAAAGACTGTGGATAAGAGTTTACAACTCGGTGTCACACATAAACCAACGAGAAGACCCTTGGAGGCGCTCCTACACAAACCGATAGAAGCCGCTACCAAAGAGCACGCTCCATGGTCCATATATTCTCAGCCACGAAACAGACGAACTCTTTCAAGGTCTTGTCTCGGTGGTATTTTACCGCAGCTAGAATTGCTAAATGTCTCCCTACATACCCTTCTACATGCTTTAGGGGATGCTCAGACCTAGGTGTTATTGTCACGTACCTGATCCAAGGCCGAAATGCTGAGAGAGGCTCCCCTTGCGGCTAAATGCAGTATACCCCTGGAATTGGGAAGATGTGGTATGGTGCGCAGAGAAGCATGGGTCACCAGGGCTGAAGACTGGCTTGAGCAGATGATCACTAGAAGACTGTGTAGACTGGAACTCCGAGACAGCAGAACTTCCAGCAGGCAGCAGTCTTCAGGAGAGGTTGCCCGTAAAGGCCTGGCAGGGGTGCAGCAACTCTGGAAGTGGAGACAGAGAACCAGTGCAGCTGGGTCAGCAAAGACAGAAGCAAAGGGCTAGTCCGAAATCCAGGAAGTCTCCAGGCAGGGGAGCAAGTGCAGGAGACTGAATAGGCAGAGTCCGAGTGGCAAGCCCGTGGTCAAGTGCCGCCTATCTGTCTTGTGGTGTATCTAAGTGAGCGGTGGCGAGCCGTGGCAGGCACCGTGGATTTATATCAGGTATACATCCGGACCTGGAGCTGTGTATCCCTTTCTACAGAACAAAGCCCATGGTCAAGTACAGGGGATCAGGCAGAAGCGTAGTCCGTGAGGCAAGCCGGAGGTCAAATACAGCGGAGAAGATCAAGGTCAAGGAGCAAGCCGGGTCACAACAGAGATTCAAACAGGATACAGGACACAGGTTCAGGAACAATGATGAGCTGAGAAAATCCAGCGATTTGTGTGACACAGAGGCTGCCTTTTATAGGTCAGCAAACAGTCTCATTGGTTACGCCGAAAGCGCGCATTGCGTCGCCCCGAACGACCGTTCGCGCGCATGCGTAGATGCGTTCGTCTCCCACGCATACGTGTGGGGACACGGCGATCGTGCCTATTTCTCTGATAGTTATGAAGCATATATGGTGGACATGCCCTAAGGTCAAAAGACTGTGGATAAGAGTTTACAACTCGGTGTCACACATAAACCAACGAGAAGACCCTTGGAGGCGCTCCTACACAAACCGATAGAAGCCGCTACCAAAGAGCACGCTCCATGGTCCATATATTCTCAGCCACGAAACAGACGAACTCTTTCAAGGTCTTGTCTCGGTGGTATTTTACCGCAGCTAGAATTGCTAAATGTCTCCCTACATACCCTTCTACATGCTTTAGGGGATGCTCAGACCTAGGTGTTATTGTCACGTACCTGATCCAAGGCCGAAATGCTGAGAGAGGCTCCCCTTGCGGCTAAATGCAGTATACCCCTGGAATTGGGAACAGGTGGTATGGTGCGCAGAGAAGCATGGGTCACTAGGGCTGAAGACTGGCTTGAGCAGATGATCATTAGAAGGCTGTGTAGACTGGAACTCCGAGACAGCAGAACTTCCAGCAGGCAGCAGTCTTCAGGAGAGGTTGCCCGTAAAGGCCTGGCAGGGGTGCAGCAACTCTGGATGTGGAGACAGAGAACCAGTGCAGCTGGGTCAGCACAGGCAGAAGCAAAGGGCAAGTCCAAAATCCAAGCCGGGGTCAAACACAGGGAATCAGAGCAAGGAAGTCTCCAGGCAGGGGAGCAAGTGCAGGAGACTGAATAGGCAGAGTCCAAGTAGCAAGCCCGTGGTCAAGCACAGGGGATCAGGCAGAAGCGTAGTCCGTGAGGCAAGCCGGAGGTCAAATACAGCGGAGAAGATCAAGAGCAAGGTCAAGGAGCAAGCCGGGTCACAACAGAGATTCAAACAGTATACAGGACACAGGTTCAGGAACACTGGTGAGCTGAGACACAGAGGCTGCCTTTTATAGGTCAGCAAACAGTCTCATTGGTTATGCCGAACGCGCGGATTGCGTCGCCCCGAACGAACGTCGCGTAGATGCGTTTGTCTCCCACGCATACGTGGGGGGACACGGCGATTGTGCCTATTTCTCTGATAGTTATGAAGCATATATGGTGGACATGCCCTAAGGTCAAAAGACTATGGATAACAGTCTACAACTCGGTGTCACACATAAACCTACGAGAAGACCCCTGGAGGCGCTCCTACACAAACCGATAGAAGCCGCTACCAAACAAGAGCACGCTCCATGGTCCATATATTCTCGGCCACGAAACAGACGATTGCCGAAGCGTGGAAGACGCCTATTCTCAGCTTCGACGAAGTGCAAAGTCGGGTACATGGCACCCTAGTGAATGAGAAATTGACCATTCTAACCTACAAACAGGACACATTGGCAGCCCTGGCTAGATTACTTCAACACAACCACTTTCGTGCTTTCTAGAACTGTAATCTAGCTTAATGTTCCAATATTTTTCATCCGCGAACCTCCGGGACAGGGATGGCCCCCCCCCCTTTTCTTCTCCTCTCCCCCATTCCCCCTCCCCCTTTTTTTTCTCTTTCTTCCTTTTATTCTTTCTTCTACCTAATTCTCTGCCTTGGAACTGGCATTTTGTCCACAAGCTACAGTGGTTCCATAGATGACTGAATGGGTTTTTTAGTCCTATGGTCCCCAGCAGAAAGGCCCGGGGGCATAACGATAGGGGTTGCAGGGGTTGCAATTGCAACCGGGCCCCATGGTCCAGGGGGCCCGTGTGCCTCCCTTGTACACCTGGATAGGAGGGATGGCGAGGGCGGCATTTATAGGAACCAATCTCCTCCATTTTCCTCCTAATGCAGGAGATTGGTTCCTCTATGTGCTGCTAGGGTTGCCACCTTTTCTTCAAGTCAAACCCGAACACTTTCGCAGAGCACAGCAATTTTTTTTTTTTATAGCATAAACTATACATATATTTTGCAATTAAATAACATTTCTAATCATGTAACATTAATCACGAGAGTCCCGCTTTACATCAGTGTCCACAGAGTTTCCTTTTTATACCTGAATTCACAGAGTTCCTCCTTTACACCTGAATCCGCAGAGTTCTTTTACACTGTAAGGGGGGACTCTGCAGACTCTGCTGTAAGGAAGAACTCTGGGGACTCTGCCATAAAGAATGCTCTGGGAACCCTGATTTAAGGGGGAACACTGAGAACTCTAATGTATGGAAAGGACCCTGATGTAACCGGGAACACTGCGGCCTCTGGTGTAAAGGGGAACTCTGATGTAAGGGGTGCTCTGAGAACCCTGATTTAACTTAGTTTTCACACTCAGGGGCAGGAAATAGAAGGGGGCAGACACAGAGGAGAAGGGGTGAGAGGAAGAGGAGCAAATCGCACCCTCTCTTCTCTCCTGTAAATGTGGGGGGACGGGGTAATTGTTAGTGTTGGCTTTGACTAGTGTGAAAGAGAGTGTAACAGACACTCTTGTCTTACACAACTGCAGCCAGCAACCCTGCTGGGAAGCCATAGTCCGGTCTGAATAATGTGTCCGGGTTTCAGTCGGTCTGAAACCCGGACACATGATCCAAAACCCGAACTGTCCGGGTGAATCCCGGACAGGTGGCAACCCTATGTGCTGCCCACGCTGCCACTCCTGTCCAGTTTACTTGTCTTCTGCTGTTCCCAGGGTCCCTGTGTGCTTCCCTGGTCCCCTCCCACAGAGCTGCTGTCTTCCCCCCTCCTGTAGAAGAGGAGTCATGATGGAGAGATGGAAACGGGTAAGTAAATTTGTCATTTGCCTGCTCCTTCCTTTTCTGAATGGACAGAGTCTGTGATTGGTACCAATTGGTTCATTCATAACTGAAGCATAGTAAACTGTTTTTACTATACTTCCATTTCTGAATGAATGGGAGGCTCGGTGCACAGCTATTCCTGTCCATTCATTCTGTGCAGCTGAGGCCACACAGATGGAGATTGAGGGCTGAGGTTTGTTTAGACCCCCTGATATCTCATTAAAGCCCCCAAGCAGGGCTCCTAAAAACAATGTAAAAATAATAAATATAAAATTGTAAAAGAAATAAAAAGAAATGGTAAAAAAATAAAATTAAAATAGAAATTAAAAACTACTGACAGCAGTGAGGGAACTATCAGGGTTGCAAAGTTTGCAATTGTGACCGGGCCCTGGCATTTCACCACCGTGGGGAGGCCTGAAGATGGCAGAAAGGGGGCCGCTGCAGAACTTGTGAAAGGGCCCCGCTGCTGTACCGTAATAAAGAGACCCGCGATGGGAGTTAAGGGCCCCAGGATCAGCGGGAAGAGGGAAGGGCCCTGGCCAGGGGTCTCCTTCATAATTTCTTGCACCGGGGCCCTGAAGGTTCTTGTTACCCCTCCTTTTTTTTGGGACATGAAACACATTGCAATTTCAGGAATGACTTTGCTACCTGCTTGTCTATTTATTTAATGCTGCTGGTCCTGGTTTTTATTTTTGCATCATTGATTAATGTATAATACTTAAAGAGAGAAACTCCTTTTTGAATTTGCTTCTGCTACTATATAACCTTATTGCACTGTCTAAGTGCTCATTTTCCCTATTCTTTTCAATAAAACTCAAGTAAAAGAACCCCCCTAGAATTTCTGTCCGTGGCCATCTTAAGTAAGGGCAGATGATTGTAGTATTTACTTCCTGGAATCCACCTGCCCTTGGCTCAAGCATGCATGCAGGAGGGTGTGCTTAGCTGAGAAAACCCCATCCCCTCCTGCAGGCTCCTGGGATGTATGAAATCATCTACCTAGGCAAGAACGGAGGAAGTAACTGAAGAAATGTAAAACAAGTAAATACGATATATTTTCCTATCTATTTTCTAATGCTGGCAACATGAGGATTAAAAATAATCAATGTTGATTGGGAGAGTGAAGTTCCAACGTAACCCCTTCCCTACTGCCGTATGAAGAATGAAGGCCAGGAAGTGGTTCAGTTACCCTGATTGGGCGTCAAATGACCTCCTCA
Organism: Glandirana rugosa; assembly: GCA_018402905.1. Taxonomy (NCBI): domain Eukaryota; kingdom Metazoa; phylum Chordata; class Amphibia; order Anura; family Ranidae; genus Glandirana; species Glandirana rugosa. The sequence continues at coordinate 702,976 of BLSH010558822.1, forward strand.
GGATAACATGCTGGCGTGCTCCCGCGGGGCAGCGCAGCCTGGCGATTGGTGGTGTGATGTCAGTCTGACCCCCCCATCTCCGATCTAGGCAATGGGCTTCTATCAGAAACTCATTACTATGTGATCAGCCTTGACCAATCACAGCTGATCACAGTGTAAACAGGAAAAGCTGTATATCGGCTTTTCCTTTAGTCACGTCTGCAGACGCAAGTAGTGGAGAGCGATCAGTGGCTGTCCTGACAGTGGGGGGTCTGCTGGTTGTTTATCAGTGCAGCCCCCCCCCCTCGGATTGCCACACTGGATCACCAGGGAGCCGACCAGGACCACCAGGGAGCCCACACAGTGATGCCACCCAGGGACCACCAGGGATGCCACCCAGAGACCACCAGGGATGCCACCCAGGGACCACAAGGGATGCCACCCTAGACCACCAGGTAAGTGGCATACAATGCCCAATAGATATGGCACTGTGCCCATCTGTGATGCTTGCCAGTGCCAGCCTATAGCTGCTGCGATACCAGTGCTGCCTATCAGTGCCCATCAGTGCCATCTATCAGTGCCCATCAGTTCCAACTATCAGTGCCCATCAATGCCGCCTATGAGTGCTCATCAGTGACGCTTATCAGTGCCCATCAGTGCCATCTATCAGTGCCCATCAGTGCTGCTTATCAGTGCCGCCTATCAGTGCCCATCAGTGCTACATATAAGTGCCACCTCATCAGTGCCAATCAGTACTGCCTCATAAGTGCCCGCCAGTGCTGCTTATCAGTGCCGTCCATTAGTGCAACATATAAGTACCACCTCATCAGTGGCAATCAGTGAAGGACAAAATGTACTTATTTACAAAGTCTTCTGACGGGAAAAAAAAAACAACGCCTCTAACACTGAGAACCCAGCGATCAAACACTGCCGATTGCTCAGTTCTCAGAGCTCTCTGCACTGCCCCCCACACACACACGCTTACTGGAGTGCTGGGCTGTGGAAGGGGAGGGAGCGGCCAGCTCAGGCTCTCAGTGGCTCACTGAGAGGCTAAGCCGGGTGCCAGTCCAGGCTTGTGGGTGGATCCCAACTTCATTGTCACGTTCTTGCCTGAGCTTGGACCGGCTCTGTGACATCAGCAGACAACGGACTTCAGCCGGCTGTCTGCTGAAAAGAAGTTGCAGGAGAAGTACAGCCAAATGAGCTTTCCCCGTACTTCTCCTTTAACTGTTCAGTAGCCTTGCCTCATGGATTGTGCTGACTACACAGACCCACCCAAACACAATTGGTTTTGACGATATTAAAGCGATACAAAAGGTTCCTTTTTTTTCTTTTTAAATAACAAATATGTCAGACTTACCTCTTCTGTGCAGCGGCTTTGCACAGAGCGACCCCTATCCTCCTCTTCTGGGGTCCCCCGTGACGCTCCTGGCCCCTCCTCTTCTGGGGTCCCCCGTGACGCTCCTGGTCCCTCCTCTTCTGGGGTCCCCCTGTGACGATCCTGGCCCCTCCTCTTCTGGGGTCCCCGGTGACGCTCCTGGCCCCTCCTCTTCTGGGGTCCCCCGTGACGATCCTGGCCCCTCCTCTTCTGAGGTCCCCCGTGATGCTCCTGGCCCCTCCTCTTCTGGGGTCCCCGTGACGCTCCTGGCCCCTCCTCTTCTGGGGTCCCCCATAACGCTCCTGGCCCCTCCTCTTCTGGGGTCAATGGCTCCTCTGCTATCAATCTATCCCGGCGCGGGAACGAATGGGCTCAGGTAAGTAAAAGGGGGGATATGGGGGGCTACTGTAACAGAAAAGGTTTTTCACCTGAATGCATTAAGGTCAAAAACCATGAGGGTTTGAGGGTTTACAACCCCTTTACGTATGTATCAAAGTTAAAAAATGTTTTTTTGCTGCCATTTGAAGACAGACCCCTGTCAGGAGACCTAATTGTTCCTATCAGAGACTGCATCTCTTGTGTGGGGGACTTCATGCCCAAAGGATTGGGAAAGTCAGGACAACTACTCGGGCATGGAAGACCAAGAGAGGGTCTGGGAGGCCAAGAAAGCTGAGGCAGATAGTGGATCCAGGGAGGCTCGTGGAAGTCTGGAAGTCTTTGAAAGAGCGAGCAAATCCTGGGGCAGGGGGCTGGAAAACCCATTTGGAGGCCAGGAGTGGGCCCAACGTGCAGAGAGGTACTGCGACCAAGGCTGAGTGAACCTTAAGATCGAGTGGGGCTCGAGGAAGTTTGGAATTCTCTGAAAGGATGAGCAAAACCCGAGGGGGGGGGGGGCGGAAAACCTTATTTGGAGGCCAGGAGTGGGCCTGAAGTGTACAGAGGTACTGCGACCAAGGCTGAGTGAACCTTAAAAGCCAGGTGGCTTGGTATTTTTTGTGTTTGCTGGAGAATAACCCCTGTGCTGTAAATACGTTTTTTTTGGTCTGACACTTTGTTTTATCTGTTTATTAAAAGTGGGCTACCGGGCCCTTAAAAATAGTTCAGACTTGAACTCACTTCAAAAATGCATCACAGGAGCTAAACATCCCCGAGACCACACTGGACATGAGGCTAGCAGGCCCTTTCCGAAAAATGAGTCTTAGATTTATGCTTTATGGAAGCCATGCATGGCTGTGATACAGATGAAGGTGAAATGGCTTCTCAAATTTACGGAGCCATCCAGGATTCTATTGAAGAAAGGGCAAGTCACTCTACTCCCTGCACTTCAGCAAGCTTCAGTGACTTTGGCTTCTGGATTTAGTTTTTCTCTGGTACAACCCCCCCAGCAATCTAAGAGGTCATTCATAGGGACGACACAGTGGAAGCACCTGGTAAAATATTAGGAGTGGTCATTCCGGATTATCATTCAAGTCCAGGATCTGATTGTATCCCTTCTTTTTGAAAGGCCAAGTAATTCAGGAAAGCATGTAAAGTTGTCCAATCTACCGTTCTTAAAATTAAGTAGATCCATGTCCATTTGGAAGGGTAGGGTGCGTGTCTTGTGATGGACAAGTGACCTCTTCTCCACGTGTTCCACATTAACTCATTGGGAACAGAGTGTAGGGGGTCACACAGGAGGCCTTCTCCAGGATGGGTTCTTCTGGGCTACGCCATGCGACCAGAAGGGTTATGTGTTGTATTATTGGGTCTACACCTTGCCCAAAAGCATGCCCATCATTGCTGGGACCCAACAAGGGATACAGTTCATTAATGCAATCCTCTCACTCCAAAGAGGAGCCAGATGCGTGCAGTGTGACATGAAGTCCCTTCCAAGGATGTGGTCTCGTAGACTTCACACATGTACATGTGTATGTGTTGCATTAGGAGGGACATGCAGAGCCTATGCCCACTCCTCCAGTCAGCGTACTCTGCCACCTCACTCCCAGTAGCAGAACGGGATGGGAGCGCATAGCGTGGACCTCATGCATGCTCACTTAACCCTTCACATTCTGTACCAAGTGACCAGGCCGTGACTCTCCTTTGGGCTAGTTAACTGCAGGGGACTAACCGAGACAAATGGCTAGGGGGGAGCTGTAACACTGGACCCCTTCACTAGCGGAGAAATTGTCCCCCTTTCAGGTACCACACCAACGACTGGTTGCAGTTAACCTTATGTTGCTGAAATGTCACTAGAACCTCTGATGTGCTGTTACAGGTTGTTGCAGATTTAGACCTTTCTGTGTGTGCGCCAGGACCCCATGTGCACCCCTGGAATAACTTCTGTATAACACTGCCTGATTCAGGCCTCTGACACCTCCAGGTATTCTACGGCTCTCTAGATCCGGTCTATCGGATTTCAGCCACAGGGTCTCAAATGGCTCAGTTTATAACAACTCCAGACCAAATTGCATCAATCAGCCACCATGGAAGAGGAGAAGCAGAGGCCGCACATCACAGGTTCTACCCCCGCCCAACACGTTTCGTCTCAGAGAGCGTCGTCCCACCAAATTTTCTCTATGGAATCTATTTTTTTTATATTTTTTTAGATTCATCCTTTGACCTACACGATATACTAAAAGCTTTGTGGACATCTGACCATCACACCCATATGAGCTTGCTGGAAATCCCATTCCAAAACTGTATGCATCAATATGGAGCGACTTTGCGACTATCGCCTTCTCCACTGTTCTATGTAGACTTCCCACAAGATTTTGGAGGATAGGTACAAATGCTGACCTAAACGACCTATCTAGTAATTTACATTTCAATTTACCCCATCAATGTTCAGTAGGGTTGAGGTCTGATCTCTGCGCATGCCACTCAAGTTCCTCCACACAAAACTGGAGCTGGCTCGTGCGAAGGGGGCAGAGTCAAGCTGGAACAGAAAATTCCAGACCTCCCCAAACTATCATCAAATGGTTAGAAGAGCATAAATGTCAAAAAATGTCTTTGTATGATGTAGCATCAGCAGTAGTGCCCTTCATTGGAACCAATTGTACTGATAAAATTTGGAGGGGTGTCAACATACTTGTGGCCATGTCATGTTAATATGAGCATTCTTGACTAGGCAGTGGAGAAAGTTTCTTGTTAACCCTTGACCTAGCCATATTAGAGTATAATGGTGGAGGTACCCTTTAGGAAAGAAATGTGTACCAATATTAAAAGTGAAGCTTGCCCAGAGCTCATTAGTGAAATCCAGGCCAAGTCTATGGTTGAGAACATCAACATCTGCTGCTGCGGTTGTTCATTAACAGATATTATTGGCTGCATGACACTGTGTGGTTGGTTGTCCAGGTCTCACATTTGATTCATTGCCTTGTTAAATATAGATTCACTTCGCCAAGGGTTCAGTGAATCCTCTTGTATTAAAAAAATAGCAGCAAATCCTTTTGAAATCTGGCCATTTTTAGGTCTATCCACTCTGGGTAAGTATAACAATAAGCAGAGCAAAGGTGCAGGAACTCTCGTTCCCCAACCAACTTTCCACCCCAAATCATGTCCCTAACCCCGCCCCCCAGCCACACCTTGCTCATCACCCCTCCCCACAACTCACATTTGAACCCCCAGTCCACAACCCCCTTCTGCATCCCCATCCACAGCCAGCTTATCCCAATGGCTCTCATCCCTGCACAAATCTCCCTTCTCAGCTCTGCACAAAACCCTCAGCCTTCCCACAGCTGCCTCTCTGTACAGCCATACCCTTCCCCCTACCTCTCTCATCTCTCACAAATGCCCCACCCCCCCCAGCTCTCACAAATACCTCCACCCAGCTTTCACAAATTCCCCTAGCTCTCACAAATGCCCCCAGCTCTCACAAATGCCCCCAGGTCTCACAAATGCCCCCAGGTCTCACAAATGCCCCCCAGCTCTCTCATCTCTCACAAATGCTCCCAGCTCTCACAAATGCCACTCCAGCCCTCCCAAATGTCCCCACCCAACTCTCACAAATGCCTCCAGTTCTCACAAATGCCCTACCAGCGCTCACAAATGTCCCCAGCTCTCACGAATGCCCCCCAGCTCTCGAAAATTCCCCCTCAGCTCTCACAAATTCCCCCTCAGCTCTCACAAATGTCCTCCAGCTCTCACAAATGTCCCCAGCTCTCACAAACACCCCACAGATCTCACAAATGCCCATCAGCTCTCACAAATGCCCCTTCAACTCTCACAAATTCCCACCAGCTCTCACAAATGCCTCCAGCTCTCACAAATGCCCCCTCAGCTCTCACAAATTCTTCCATCTTTCACAAATGCCACCCAGCCTTTACAAAAGCCCACCAGCTCTCACCAATGCCCACCAGCCTTTACAAATGCCCCCAGCTCTGATAAATGCCTCCACCTCCCCAGCTTTCTCTTTTTTTTATTCAACATAATGTTCCTTTTATTGTAAGCTAAGGGGCATGGTGCAACATCAGTGACATGGAAATAATCAAAGTAACAGCATTATAGTTAGAAGGTGATAAGAAGGCAACATTCACATGACCAAAGCAAAAGGTACATAGAGCACCAAAGAAAAGCAGGGTACCCCAGCCATACCAGCAGGAAACCGATGTGAACAGTAGAGCAGACACCCCACCTAAGCCGTCCATGGCTGCCACACCCTGTCAGACTTCCTAGGACAATTCCTTCTAATGTAGCTCAATGTAGACATAGGTAGGGCAGCATTTATACATTTTCCCCACGAACCCACAGAGGGAGGGGAATGGACATTTCTCTTTTAGCATAAAAGAACAAATAGGAGAGGAATGTTTTAGAACATCTGGGCCTTAACTCATCATCTTGAGTACCCAACAGCACCAGATCAGGGGGGGAGCAGGTGAAAGTAAATGAGTTCAATCACCTCTGCCCAAAACCGAGCCATCCAGCTCCAGAACATATGTTAATACGTACCTATACCATCTCTACAACGGGGACACTCCTGTGATCTCTGAGAGTAGATTCTGTGCAGTCTCTGGGGAGTTCATAGATGTGCAAGAATTAAGTCTTAATCAACTTATCCCGGGAGGAGATCAGCACATTGATACTATCCTCAACTCCTGCCTGGCAAGGTCGGGAAGGTCTGCTTCCCACCTTTCCCATAGCCGTTCCATCTTAGGGGAGTCCACACTAAGTGAAGCCTGATAAAGAGCAGACAGAGGTTTAATGGGCAAGGAGTTCCTTAGTTGGGTCCATAGCAAGACTCAGGGGGATTAGGAAACTGACCCGCATGGCGAAGCTGGAGGTAACAGAAATCCATCCATCCTGGAAGTTTAATTTTCACCTTGAGTTCTGAAAATGAGAGCAAGGCCCCAGCTGAGATCACGTCCCTCTGAGTCTTGACTCCATATTGGGCCAAATCTGGGGGTCAGGTAATAAACGAAAGTGTGGTAAACAGGGATTACCCCAAAGTGGGTTATATGGGGACCACCCAGGGTATGAAAAATCTCCAAATGTACTCCTAAAAAGTTTAGGCAATGTTTGGAGAACCAACATATGGTAGTTTGTGTAATAAATGTTAGCCCTCTGCAGCTAGAGGGGAACCAAAACACCAAGGATTGTGTGCATAAGAACAAACAGCAAAAGATTCCTCTTAATCCAGCGCTGGGGGGGGCGATGGCTACAAACCACTTGCAGTATATCTCGGAAAAGTCATAAAAATGTCTAAGCCATGGTTTGTGATTTAAAGATTTATTGTAAAATCTGAGTCAAAGGACTCCAAGAATGGAAAGAGTTAAAATATGGCCGACATACAATCAGTATTAAAGATCATGCTTGATTATGAACCTCAATCTCACCCAAACCTTGGCAGGCTGACTCAGGCATATCAAGGCTGGAGCTGGGAGTGACCAAAAAGTGTGTAGGCGCCAGGTGTCACATGGGCATCCACCCAATGGAAGGGATGACAGACCACTGGTGGAACCTGTAAGGGTCAGTGATGTGGAAAGGCCCCCAATCGTCTCCAAACCACTGGATGGTGCAGCTTGTGTAGTCGGGTGGAGCGATCGATGTGACATCGTCACGTCACCAACACAGAGAGATGTCGGACGGACTCACCACAACGAGGCTTGGGATGGAAAGCAGATGTGGTGGTAGAGCAGATGGAAGGTGGAAGGCTGTCATCAGGCTATATGACATGACAACGTATTTTGGGTATGGCCCTTTGTCAAATCATCATGATTTGGTAAAGGGCCACGCCTGAAACGCATCGTCATGACTACGGCCTGCTGACAGCCTTTCATCTGCTCTACCACTGCATCTGAGTTCCATCCCAAGCCTCGTTGTGGTGAGTCGGTCCGACATCTCTCTGTGTTGGTGACATCACATCCAGCATGCCACCCAACTACACTAGCTGCACCATCCGGCGGTTTGGAGTCCTCTGCCCGGTCGGCTTTCCACTTCACTGACCCTTACAGGTTCCACCAATGGGTTTGTTGTTTGTCCTTTATGAGAAATCTCCATCTGGCCACCACCCAAACCCTAAGTGTCATCCTAATAGGGTGTGGAAGAGCAGAGTACAACTTCCGAGGACCCCTATAAACCAGATTACCAAGTTCATGAAGTGATCCCGGAATAGTATTGGACAAGAGGTGCAAGAAGAAGTCTCCTCTCCAGCTTGTTCTCTACCAGGTACATGACAGCCCTTTAGAGACATTCATAAGCCAAGGATCATGATGACAACTCTCAACTGAAATATATCCTTTCGATCGACTGATTTAAAAAACGTTTTTATAGATTTTTTTTTTTTCAATCGAATTCGCCAGATCCCAAAAAAAATAATTTTCTTATTGTTATATTCCCAAGGGAAGACAATATTCTTCTCTCATTGCCCTCCCCAGCGCTTTTTTAACAGAGCATAGGTGCAGGAACTCCCCCTTTTCTCCGCCTCTACCCACCTCCAAACACCATTCCTTGGTTCCATCCCCTACCCACCTCCCAGTACTGCCCTTTTAGACCATACAGAACCAAGTATCAGGGAAAGTAGTAAAATATATCCCCTGCAGCCAGCAACAATAGATCCCCCTGACAACAATGGACCACCCCCAACAGAATTCCCCCCTCCAGCAACAATAGACTCCCGGCAGCAATAACAGATCTCCCCACAGCCGGCATCAATAGACTCTCCGGCAGCCAGCAACATTAGACCCCTCCTTCAACATTAGATCTCTCCCAGCAACAACTGACACCCCAGCAACATAAGACCCACCTATCGGTGTCCATCTGGGCCCATCAGTGCTGCCTATCAGTGCTGTCTATCAGTGCCACCTATCAGTGGCCATCAGTGCCACCTGATTTTTATACCAAAACCCATATTCAAAATAGACAAGCTTAAAGCATGTAGATATCAGATGACGGCTGAAGCCACGAGGGTGACCATCACCTGATATCAACATGCTTTTAGCTTGTCTATTTTGGATATGGGTTTTGGCATAAAATCAAGCGCCCTCGGTCAAACTCTTAGTAGCTACACGCTGTCCTGGTCTTGGTGTATCTCCTGTGGCCACACGGTGCTCCGCCTTTTCATGCACAGTACAGGCGGCATTGTTAGTGTCAAAAAAGGGGCAGACTGGTAAATAAAGCAGTAGCGGCTCACAAATCCCCAAGTGGCGAAACATGTCGGGAATACATATTATTACCAATATACACCATACAGAATACACCATTTTTATGACCATGGAAATGACAGTTGTTAAATCTTAACATGTGGATTTTGATGATGTACTACTAAAATGTGAAATCTTTTATATCTTAAACTATCTCTTTGTTATTGTCTGGCACCAATGAAATCCCAGGAAAAGTTTAGAATGAGGATGGCGGCACTACAGGTGTAGATGCAATTAAAAATGTATTGTATCCAAGAAGATATTAATCCATGTACAAAACAGAGATGGAATACAGGCAAAAGGTAACGCGTTTCACATGTCTGGCGTGCTTCATCAAAACCATAATAGGACTCACAATCACCCCTCTTTTATATTCATAAAACTTGCTATTCCTTCAATGAAGTCACAGGTGATATCATTTTGAGTGATTGTGGTTCCATTTCAGAAGCTTCGTTCAGCTGTGCAAACATCCATCGCCTATAGCTGGCTTTCACCTGTTCACAAAAAAGGCCAAATCTAATATTAACCACCTCCCATCCGCGCTATAGCCGAATGACGGCTCTAAAATGCCGGGAGGACGTCAATAGACGTCCTCCCATTTGGCTCGTGCTGGGCGCGCTCCCGCGGGAGCATGCCCGCGGGTCAGGCGGACCCGATGTCCGCCGGAGACCCGCGATCTCCTTACAGAGAGGAGGAACGGGGAACCGCCGAAGTAAACACGGCGGTTCCCCGTTCTGTGAGGGGGGGCATGCCAAATCTACTGATCCCTATCACTGGGATCAGTTAGATCTGTCATGCCCCTGTGAACCCCGCCCCCCCCACAGATAGAACACACCCAGGGAACATAGTTAACCCCTTCACTGCCCCCTGCAGGTTAACCCCTTCACTGCCTATGACATTTATACAGTAATCAGTGGATATTTACCAAAATCAAGAACACGGGGACCTCAAACTAACTGGGGGGAAGTTCAAAACTAATCTTAGAAAGTTTTATTTTACTGAAAGGGTGGTTGATGATTGGAATAAACTACCAACAGAGGTTGTGAGACAGTCAACAGTAAATGGCTTCAAACATGCTTGGGATAAACATAAATCTATAGTCAGACAACAAGGTTAATGTAAAAAAAAAAAAATAAATAAATAAAAATAAAAAGGGGCACTCGATGGACTACTCAGTCTTTTTCTGCCGTCAATTTTCTATGTTTCTATGTTTCTACGTTTCTGATCGCTGTATAAATGTCAATGGTCCCAAAAAAGTGTCAAAAACGTCCGACATGTCCACCCCGATATCGCAGTACCGATAAAAATCGCAGGTCGCCGCCATTACCAGTAAAAAAAAAAATAATAAAAACGCCATAAATCAATGTCCATAGTCTGTAGGCGCTATAACTTTTGCGCAACCCAATCAATAAACGCCGATTGTGATTTTTTTAACCAAAAATATGTACAAGAATATAAATCGGCCAAAACTGATGAATAAATTTGTTTTTTTATTTTTTATTTTTGGATATTTATTATAGCAAAAAGTAAAAAATATTGTTTTTTCTTCAAAATTGTCGCTCATTTTTTGTTTATAGCGGCGATCAGAAATGACGCAGAGGTGATCAAATACCACCAAAAAAAAGCTCTATTTGTGGGAAAAAAAGGACGCCAATTTTGTTTGGGTACAACGCCGCACGACCGCGCAATTGTCATTCAAAGAGCGACAGCGCTGAAAACTGAAAATTGGTCCGGGCAGGAGGGGGGTTTAAGTGCCCAGTAAGGAAGTGGTTAAAACACAACGACTATCATATCACATTGACCCATAATGTTCAGAAACAGAAGAAATCCACAGATGTCTCACCTCATTGGTACTTTGGGATTATTCCCTGTAAAACTGTGCAATGCATCGTGCACTACTAAAATCAAAACTAACTGTATGTAAAAGACAGAGCATGATACAATTCATTTACCTCTAAACAAATAAAGGAAAAAATTGAACTTGAACCAAGGAAACATGAGAGATAAAGCAAGTATGTAAAAAAATCTCTAATATCATAGATCTCTAATGCATGCATGTAAGCCAGGGTTTCTCAACCAGGGTTCCGTGGAACCCTTGGGTTCCTCCAGAGGTTGCTAGGGGTTCCTTGAGCAATGGTCAATTTCTATCTCTCAGATAAATTCCCAATGACACCATTGATCTTTTTAGCTATCTGTAAGGGGGGTAATTCTTCCCATTGACCACAAGTGTGAGGAGCATTCTTCCCAATGACCACAAGTGTAAGGAGCATTCTTCCCAATGACCACAAGTGTGAGGAGCATTCTTCCCAATGACCACAAGTGTGAGGAGCATTCTTCCCAATGACCACAAGTATGAGGAGCATTCTTCCCATTGACCACAAGTGTGAGGAGCATTCTTCCCATTGACAACAAGTATGAGGAGCATTCTTCCCATTGACCACAGGTGTAAGGAGCATTCTTCCCATTGACCATCACACTAATGTATCATGAGTTGTAGATTTTTCATTTTTAGCAGAGGGTTCCCCGAGACCGGAGACTTATTTCAAGGGTTCCTCTGTGTTGAAAAAGTTGAGAAAGGCTGGTGTAAGCGCACAATCACCCGCTATATCCACACATGCATACACACCCTACTTATATACTGGAGTCACCATACTAAATCCATATCATTCTTCTATTTCTTATCCTCTCTGCTTCTCATGAACTACTAGCATATCTAAGAATAAAAATGTGTTAAGTCCCACTCAAAGTTCATGCCTTCTGGTATTCTCGTTTGTAATGAGAAAATCCAGAAGACTTCACGTCTACATAATTTAGTGAAAACATCCCCTCCCCTCCTGGGTATACAGTACAGACCAAAAGTTTGGGCACACCTTCTCATTCAAAGAGTTTTCTTTATTTTCATGACTATGAAAATTGTAGAGTCACACTGAAGGCATCAAAACTATGAATGAACACATGTGGAATTATCTACATAACAAAAAAGTGTGAAACAACTGAAAATCTGTCATATTCTAGGTTCTTCAAAGTAGCCACCTTTTGCTTTGATTACTGCTTGGCACACTCTTGGCATTCTCTTGAGGAGCTTCAAGAGGTGGTCACCTGAAATGGTCTTCCAACAGTCTTGAAGGAGTTCCCAGAGATGCTTAGCACTTGTTGGCCCTTTTGCCTTCATTCTGCGGTCCAGCTCACCCCAAACCATCTCGATTGGGTTCAGGTCCGGTGACTGTGGAGGTCATCTGGCGCAGCACCCCATCACTCTCCTTCTTGGTCAAATAGCCCTTACACAGCCTGGAGGTGTGTTTGGGGTCATTGTCCTGTTGAAAAATAAAATGATGGTCCAACTAAACGCAAACCGGATGGAATAGCATGCCGCTGCAAGATGCTGTGGTAGCCATGCTGGTTCAGCATGCCTTCAATTTTGAATAAATCCCCAACAGTGTCACCAGCAAAGCACCCCCACACCATCACACCTACTCCTCCATGCTTCACGGTGGGAACCAGGCATGTAGAGTCCATCCGTTCACCTTTTCTGCGTCGCACAAAGACACGGTGGTTGGAACCAAAGATCTCAAATTTGGACTCATCAGACCAAAGCACAGATTTCCACTGGTCTAATGTCCATTCCTTGTGTTCTTTAGCCCAGACAAGTCTCTTCTGCTTGTTGCCTTTCTTTAGCAGTGGTTTCCTAGCAGATATTCTACCATGAAGGCCTGATTCACACAGTCTCCTCTTAAGAGTTGTTGTAGAGATGTGTCTGCTGCTAGAACTCTGTGTGCCATTGACCTGGTCTCTAATCTGAGCTGCTGATAACCTGCGATTTCTGAGGCTGGTGACTCGGATGAACGTATCCTCCGCAGCAGAGGTGACTCTTGGTCTTCCTTTCCTGGGGCGGTCCGCATGTCAGCCGGTTTCTTTGTAGCGCTTGATGGTTTTTGTGACTGCACTTGGGGACACTTTCAAAGTTTTCCCAATTTTTCCGACTGACTGACCTTCATTTCTTAAAGTAATGATGGCCACTTGTTTTTCTGTACTTAGCTGCTTTTTTCTTGCCATAATACAAATTCTAACAGTCTATTCAGTAGGACTATCAGCTGTGTATCCACCTGACTTCTGCACAACACAACTGATGGCCCCAACCCCATTTATAAGGCAAGAAATCACATTTTTTATACCTGACAGGGCACACCTGTGAAGTGACAACCATTTCAGGTGACTTCCTCTTGAAGCTCATCAAGGGAATGCCAAGAGTGTGCCAAGCAGTAATCAAAGCAAAAGGTGGCTACTTTGAAGAACCTAGAATATGACATATTTTCAGTTGTTTCACACTTTTTTGTTATGTAGATAATTCCACATGTGTTCATTCCTAGTTTTGATGCCTTCAGTGTGAATCTACAATTTTCATAGTCATGAAAATAAAGAAAACTCTTTGAATGAGAAGGGGTGCCCAAACTTTTGGTCTGTACTGTATATCTTTTCTATCTCCTGGATTTGTAGGAGGGTTGTATCTTCTGCATGCATCTCATTAAAATGTTTTGCTACATCTGTGTTATGTTTTTGTTTAATATCATAGACATGGTCCCTCAATCTGTCTCGCAATCTCCGTGTGGTGCGACCTTCGTATTGTTTGAGACATTCCTTACATGTGACAACAAATATAATGTATTTGGTCATGGGCGTCCGCAGAACTTTTTTCAGGGGGTGGCATCATTTTAAGGTCACCCATGCTCCGCCCCTTTTGACAATGTCATGAAGGGGAGGGGCCTAGCCACAACTCACAATTATTTATTTTAAAGGGGGAAACGGCAGACTTTATTCCAGGCATGTTCTATGTACAGGGTGCAGATTCCTGGCGTGTGCTATGTACAGGGTGCAGATTCCAGGCGTGTGCTATGTACAGGGTGCAGATTCCAGGCGTGTTCTATGTACAGGGTGCAGATTCCAGGCATGTGCTATATACAGGGTGCAGATTCCAGGCGTGTGCTATGTATAGGGTGCAGATTCCAGGCGTCTAACGCTCTGTCTAACTCCCTGGTACAGATACTATAATTTGTTTTTGTATTGT
>BLSH010558823.1:4083-16485 GCA_018402905.1 Glandirana rugosa
TACACTGTTGTGACTTCTTTACTGTGAAAGGATGTTACATTTCATCACTCACATGTCGAACATATTGTCCCATTTAAACGACAGGGGAGTTTTATTGAGTTGTGTGTCGGTAATTGGTGAAGGAATGACCCGTGAATTTGGGGGGAGGACGGGTAATATTGTTCTTTTTTCAAAATCGTCGCTCTTTGTTTGTTTATATCGCAAAAAAAAAAAAAAAACACAGAGGGGGTCAAATACCACCAAAAGAAAGCTCTATTTGTGGGAAAAAAATGATAAAAATTTTGTTTGGGTACAATGTCGCACGACCGCGCAATTCTCATTCAAAATGCGACAGCGCTGAAAGCCTAAAATTGGTCTGGGCAGGAGGGGGGTTTAAGTGCCCAGTAAGGAAGTGGTTAATGGCTGTGTGTTGAGTTATTTTGAGGGGACAGCAAATTTACCCTGTTATACAAGCTGTACACTCACTACTTTACATTGTAGGAAAGTGTCATTTCTTCAGTGTTGTCACATGAAAAGATAGAATAAAATATTTACAAAAATCTGAGGGGTGTACTCACTTTTGTGAGATACTGTAACACCAACATGTCAGAAACAAATTAAAAAAAAAACAAAAAAAGAATCACTGAATTGGAAAAAGTGTCACCTCTTTTGTTGAACCTTGTGCTTTAATTACAGCCTTAAGCCCATGTTCACATTGGGCTGCTTTAACATACGATTTGACGTTGTCAAATCACCGGCTATTGTCTGCAACGGCACCATTCAAATCGGCGCGACGCAAAATTTGCAGCGCTGCACCGATTCCCAAAAGTAGTTTCTGCACTTCGTGAGTGATTTAAATAGACATCTGGGCATGAACCCGCACAAATGTCTGTCTAATTGCCCCCGAGGTTGAACTGCATTGTCAATTTGAAATCGTGCGAGTTAAGTTGAACTCGCACAATTTCAAACCCATCCTCAATGTGAACCTAGGCTTAGTCTGTAGGGATATTTCTCTACTAACTTTGCACATCTAGACTTTGCAATAATTGCCCACTCTTCTTTGCAGAATTGCTCAAGTTCAGTTAAATTTGATGGTGACAGTTTGTGGACTGCAGTCTCCAAGTCATTCCACTGATTTTCAATGGAGTTTAAATCTGGGCTCTGATTTTCCTCAGGATTTGACTGTATTTTGCCCCATTAATTTTTCCTTCTATCCTGACAAGTGCCCCACTCCCATAACAGGATATTACCACCTCCATGCTTTACTGTAGCAATGGTGTTATTTGGATGGATTTCTGCCAGACATCATTTGGCATTGAGGCCAAATAATTCAATTTTAATCTCATCTGACCATTACATCTTTTTTCCAAGTGGCCTCAGAATCCTCAAGGTGTGTTTTGGCAAAGTTCAGTCATGACTGCATGTGGCCTTCTTGATGAGTGGCTTTTTTCTTGCAATCCTCTCATACAAGCCACATTTGTGGAGCATTTGTGATATTGTTGTCACATTGCACACAGTGACCACTCTTTGTCATAAATTCCTGCAGCTGCTTCAGAGTTGCTGTAGGCCTCTTGGCAGCCTCTCTGACCTTTCCACCTGGCTCCTTTATCCAGTTTGGAGCGCCGTCCTGATGCAGGGAGGGTCTGTGTGGTACCAAATACCTTCCACTTCTTAACAAAATATTTCACTTTGTTTCTAGGCATTGATAAAGCCTTTGAATTTTTTTTGTATCCATCTCCTGGAATTTATATTGGAGATCTTTTGGCAGTGCCTTGCCAACCATAGTTGATTGTTTGCTTCAGTTGCGCTACAAGGGACTAAAATGCTCCCAGAAAGCTAATCAAAATGACCACAGTTGATCACAATTGAAAGTCAAATGGCTTTGTGTGCCATTAAGAAGGTGATTAGCTACACCTGATTGAGTTTACAAGTTTTTTAGGAGGGGGGGGGGGGGGTTGATCCTTTTTCCAACTCAGTGATTCTGTTTTTGATTTTTTTTTTCTGATGTTGGTGTTATATCTTTTACTTGAAAGTTATAACTTGCAGTAAATACAGCTGGATAAAACAAAAACTGTGTCTGCCTTCATTTCAGGCTGCAAAGCAACAAAATGTGATTATTCTAAAGGGGGGTGATTCTTTTCTATACCCACTATAAGGTCTGGTAAAGCGAAAAAAATTACATTTATATTTTTGTATTTAGATATACTTTGAACTGATTTTGTGTGAGCCAAAGACTTGGATAAAGCATACGAAAATCAGACTTCTAGGACATAGACGATGAGGAGAGACCATTCTGACATGTATTGCTATCTTGTTAAAGGCAGATTTTTTTGCCAGGTGGATTGGCTAGTCCTCTCAAATGTCCCTTAGAACTACGCTGGTGGGAGTTTTTGCCCCCGGCAGGGAGACCAAGACCAGACTAGGACTAGCCATACACATTAAAGCGGTAGTAAACCAGCCAGAAAAAAACCCCCCTGCAAGACAATAACATAATGTGCTAGTATGCATCGCATACTAGCACATTATGAAATACTTACCTTAGAATGAGGCCCCCGCAGCCGCTCCCCGCCACCGATGAGGGAGCCGACATGTTCCCTTCCGGGTTCGCTGGCTCCGGCACGCACGTGGGAGTTCTCCATTCCAGCAAGGAACTCTGACAATCCGCTGGACCTTCCATGAGCCGCTGACGTCAGTGGCTGCATGTAGGGCAAATATCTTCTAAACCATGCAGGTTTAGTAGATATTCATTTTACCTACAGGTAAGCCTTATTATAGGCTTACCTGTAGGTAAAAATTAACATTGGGGGGATGCAACCGCTTTAAGATTAGATATTTTGTGTTGATTGGAAAAGCTTCTGTGCCAGCTATTCCATTCTGACTGACACTCCTCCTGCAGCTGTCAGAATACTTTAAGAGGAAGTAAACCCTGATGGGGTTTACTTCCTCTATATTCCCCTGTAAAGTAGAAGCATAATGGGCTACTATGCATCTCATAGTAGCCCATTATGTGTCACTTACCTGCAAATGAAGCCTGCGATGTCCAGCGATGTCCCCTGTGCAGGCAGCGTCCATCTTCAGCCCCTCTTCCTTCTGGGGCCGAGACTCCGGCTCTGTGACTGGCCGCAGTCGTGTGACGTCACTCCCGCGCATGCACGCGGGAGCCACCAGTCACGGCACAAGCAAAGTGAGGAAACGGCACGGAGGCCGTTTCTTCACTGTGCATGTGCTGAAATGACATTGGCACATCTAGTACACTGCATGTCTCCTAAACCGTGCAGGATTGGGAGATATGCAGGGCACCTACAGGTAAGCCTTATTATAGGCTTACCTGTAGGTTAAAGTGGTTGTCACGGGTACAATAACAATAACTAAATCTGATTGGCTGCAGTCACAATTCAGCCAATATTTTTTTCCGTCCAGGTCCTTTGATTTTCATATTGAAGCTATTTGAGCCAGGTGGTGCAACAGGGCCATCCAGGGCTGGAATTTCAGACAATTTAGCATGAATCAGATTAATCTGGTGCCATGTAGGTCCAGCATAAGAGCTATGTTACTCTGTTTATCCAGCTAGTGAGTTAGAAATGGGTTTAGAATTATTATTTTACAAGATTAATATAGTGCACACAGTTTTGTCAGCACTTTAAAAAAGGGTAGACAGGACAGTTACAATATAATTCAATACAGGAGGGTTAGGAGGGCCCCACTTGCAGGAGCTTACAGCCTAAAGGATTTCCAATTCTATCCTGCAAAGAAATGAAATGTTTTCAAGGTAAAGAGAATGCTGCATCCCTGGGGAGCCCCTTAGATCTCAGTACATGTCTAAACACTGCTAAATGAATGAGCTCTTAGGCTCCGTTCACATCTTGGCATAGTGGAAACGTGGGTAGAAATGTATGTTACCGCCCAGGTTGCAGTAAAAACGCAACTCGCTTGTGGTGCCATTATTTCTTAATGGCACCCCAAACTTGGGTAGCAGTCATACATCTTGGCACATGTGTAGCACCCTCTAGTGTGTTAGAAGTAGATTTTTTGTTAGAGTAGGTATATTGTGTTTGCTAGCAGCCAAGCCTGTGTGTTTTTCTGGGTCAGGGTTGAGTGACTCAGGGAGGGCTGGATGACTCACAGGCAGTACCTCTGGGACCTCCCCCTACTTCTGGAACTTGCTGGAAACTTCACTACAGTAGGGAGAGGACTGAGAGGCATGCATGAGAGGACTGGGTGCAAGCAGTCTAGGATTGACGCAGTGTTAATCTGGGAGGAGTGTGGAGTTTTAGCCAGGAGGGCTAGAGAAAGGGGCAGCTGCAGCCAGGTGGGCTGGCAGTGCCTGAAGAGTTGGTGCTGGGATCAGTTGCCACAAGAGAAGAACAGCAGGGCACTAGGACTTTGCTACACAAACAAGGGGCCTGTGGTCCCTGTCTGTAATGGGCATTTGCTACTTGTCTGAATGAGCCTTGTCAGATCATCCAAACAGTGCCAGCTGGTCCTGGAAGTTGTAGTTCTGCAATCAAGCTGTGTGCAGGAGGCAGAGGAGAAGTGTATATACAGACTGTATATAGTCCCTGAAGAGTTCTACTGTTTTGATCAAGTGGGCATCCCATAATATCCATATCCCTATCTAAGTTTTTCCCCTCAATAAAATACAAAAAAAAACAAAGCACTGGACTGTTCTTCTGACTCAAGTGTGTTGTGAAAATGTGGTGTGCCTGGCTGTGCAGGGTAGAGAATCCCTTTACACTTGCGGCTCCTTAGGGGGAGCGCTACATATGTTTTCCTCATGACATGAAAAACTTGTCTTGCAAAACGCACTTGGCTCAATGCCAGCATTTGGTACATGAGCTTCTTTGGAGCATTTATGGAGTGGATAGAGGCCTGTTGAAATAAATGCTCAAAACATGCTACAAAAAAGAACTGCAAATAGTGCCAAAAAACGCGGCGCTCATAATGGGGGGCCAAAGCTTGCAAAGTGTATATATATATATGCAGTTTTTTTATAGTATGTACATATATAACCACTAGAGGGAGCTTTAGAATTATGAAATGTGTATGTTAGTGCAAATCTTGTCATTGGTTGTTAGTAGTGGGAACTCATCAGACAATAACATGAATATTGGAAAAAAAGAATGCTTTCCTTTTTAAAACTTACCATAGTAAGCAGCCTAACTAAAAAGGTTTCAACTTAAAAATAGTCTTAAAAGAGATTTATACAGCAAGCACCAATTAAGCATCAAAAAGCTTTTGGCCAGCTTTGATCAGCTTTAACCGCTTCAGGCTGGAAGGTTTTACCCTCTTCATGTCCAGGCCAATTTTTGGGATACAGCACTGCATTATTTAATGGACAATTGTGCTGTTGTGTGACACAGTGTAATCAAATATAATTGATGTCCTTTTTTTCCCACAAATAGAGCTTTCTTTTGGTGGCATTTGATCACGTCTGCGATTTTTATTTGTTGCGCTATAAACAAAAAAATAGAAAATTTAGAAAAAAAACAATATTTTTTACATTCTGCTATAAACCATATCCAATAAAAAATGTAAAAAATTGAATTTCTTCATCAATTTAGGCCAATATGTATTCTGCTACATATTTAAAAAAAAAATCCCAATAAGCGTGTATTGATTGGTTTGCGCAAAAGTTATCGCGTCTACAAACTATGGGATAATTTTATGGCATATTTATTTATTTATTAGTAAATAGTAATAGTAATGGCGGCGATCAGCGATTTTAAGCAGGACTGCGACATTACGGCGGACAAATGGGACCCCTAACTGACATTTTTGACACTTTTCTGGGAACCATTGAGATTATTACAGTGATCAGTGCTAAAAATATGCACTGTTACTATACTAATGACACTGGCAGGGAAGGGGTTAACACCAGGGGCGATCAAAGGGTTAAGTGTGTCCCTAGGGGATGCTTTCTAACTGTGTGGGGGATGGACTGACTGGGAGAACACAGAGATCCTTGTTCCCGCTTAGCAGGAACACAAGATCACTGTGTTCTCCCCTGTTAGAATGGGGATCTGCCTTGTTTACAGATAGCCGCTCTGCCTCTCTGGGGAATGATCGGCTGGTCCTGGTGGACGTGATGGCCAATCAGAGCCCCCCGCTATCTATTGCACATACAGGTATATCTGCGGTAGGCAGTCTTTAACTGGTTAAAAGAGAAGTATGTCCAAAGCTTTTTTGGCCATACTCCTCTTCTGGGTCAGAAGAGTACAGTTATTCCTGCAGTACAGTGACCCAGATTCAGCCAACAGCGGGCTTTAGTCTGCTGTTGGCAGGGATCACAGAGCCAGTCTAGTCTCTGGAAGGATTTTGACTTTAAGATCTAGATCCACATAGATGCCCGATCAGCAGCTGGCTCAGCTTCTCAGCATGCCATTTTTCCTAAGTTCTGTTATAAAATGTTGCAAATAAATCATCTTTCTTCATAAATTTAGGCCAAATGTATTCTGCTACATTTCTTTGGTGAAAAAAATAAATAAATATGTTTATATTATTTAGTTTGTGTTAAAGCTATAATATATATATTTGGAAATGGATCAGTCTTGATGTATTGGGTTCCTAAAATGCCAGGACAGTACCCCCAAATTGACCTCTGTTTAGAAAGCAGATAATCCAAGAGATTTAGTAGGTGGCATGGTGAGTTTTTTAAAGTTGTACGTTTTTTTCACAATTTTTAGTAAAACTACATTTTTTTTTTTAAGAAGTTGCCATGTTTCTCAAACACAAATAGGCATACTTACAATTACACCCCAAAATACATTCTGCTACTCCTTCCGAGTATGGGGATACCACATGTGTCAGACTTTACAAAGTCTAGACTCACAGAGGGACTCAAAATCGAAGGAGCACCTTTAGGCTTTCAAAGAGCATACATTATGCATCCTATTTCTTGACTACCTATCATATTTATTGAGTTCCTAAAGTGCCAGGACAGTAGAAATACACACAAAATTACCATATTTTGGCAAACAAACACCCAAGGTATTTTCCGAAAGGGTCTTTTGAAAATGTAAAATTTTGCTAGTGTTTAGAAAACGTGGAAAGAAAATGAAAATGTATTTTTTTACACAAAGTTGTCAATTAATAAGATATTTCTAATACACAGAATAGGCATACTTAGAATTACACACCAAAACACATTCTGATACTCCTCCCGAGTAGGGGTATACCACGTGTGAGACTTTTTTACAGCCTAATCACATTGAGAGGCCCAAATCCAAGAAATACCTTCCGACATTCTAGAGGCATAAATTACACATGTAATTTCCTGACTACCTATCACATTTTTGGAGAACCAGGAGAGTGGAAACACTCATAAAATGGCCACATTTTGGAAAGCAAGCACCCCAAAGTATCTTCTAAGAGGCACAGTGAGTCTTTTGAAGACTTAATTTTTGTGCCACAAGTTTTTGGAAAATTGTAAATTAAAATGCATTTTTTTTACACAAAGTTGTCAATTATTAAATATATTTCTAACTCACAGCATAGGCATACTTAGAATGACACCCCAAAACACATACTGCTACTCCTCCTGAGTATGGTAATATCACATGTGTAAGACTTTTCAAAGCTTAATATGATTATGCACAGGGCATTGTATCTTATTTATCACAAAATGTAATACATTTTATTTAAAAAAAAGCTGTACAGTAATGGCCGCTTCTGTACGAGTGGTCAGAGAATGCAGATAAGTGTGGAATTACCCGTTGCAGTCCCTGCTGCCATAAGCCAAGCAAGCCTAACCTACAGCAAACAGGCAAAGTATTGGTACAGATAGCAGGCAGAAATGTGGTCAATGAACAAGTCAGGGAAAGTACAGGTGGCAGGCAGATGCAATATTGCACTGGTGTGTCGTGGTCGGGAAGACTGTTGCTGGCTGCACTGGCTCTGGTGACACTGGCACTGGTGTGGTTACCGATCAGGAACATTGTTGATGGTTGTACTGGTCTGGTGATATTGTAGTTGGTGTGGCACCAATCCGAAACACTGTTAATAGCTAAAACTGATCTGGTGACATGGAGACTGAACTTACTGCCTTCCCTGTGTGTGTTTGCAGGCTTTTTGCTGACGTCCAGCCTTCCTCCAGTGTTGTATAAAAGGAGATCAGGTTCGGGTTCAGGATCAGGTTTTCCGAGAATGAACTATTCCCAATATCACCCCACCTGTTCAGGTAACCTAGGGCAGCCTCAGTTAGGTGTAGTTAGGTTGGTTAATGTTTATGAATGTTATAAATGTTCTACTGAACTTTCAGTAAAGTTGTTTCTACTGCTCTGAGCCTGCTCTGAAGTTATTCAAAGGGGGTGCATATTGGGCCTTGGTGTATTCTAAAAGAACCTGTGTTAGTAAAAGTACTATGGGGTGTAACACCACTACAAGGTTTACTCGCAAGGCAAAGAAGGGGAGGTAGTTGCCAAGGGTAACTGCATAGAAGAACAGCTACAGCAACCAGTTGTTTGGAGTGGTACCTGGTTAGGTGACAGGTCCTCCCGTAGCAAGGGGGTCGGTAGTTTGACCCCCTCCCTAGCTGTCCATCTGCCCCAGGCACCAGGAGCAGACTAGTGTCACAGAGATCTAAGGCCTGATCACTAGGTGCAGGAATGAAAGAGTTAACAAGTGCGCATGGGGCCTGCTATGTGCTTGGTGGGGTTCCATTCTATTACTGGGAGTTAGGCAACAGAGGTATGTTGGACTGGTGGAATGGGCAATGGCTCTGCAGGGCCCTCCGAAAGCAACACATACAGTACATCAATTCCAGTGTGTAGTTACTTGGGACAAAATATCTTAAGGAGGAACTCCACACATTCAATATACACAAGTGGCTGATCTCTAAGTCGGGGACTGCCTTAATGTATGATTCCACACATGACCATAACCTCAGCCTGGCCCGGACACTGCTGAGCATGCCTTTGGGAAAGGCGTTACCTCATGTGCATGGGCGCAGCCAGATCACATACACACACACACACACACACACACACGAGGTTGGGGGCAGTAAAACCTTGCAGTCGAGTAATGGTTTTACACCCCCCTCCCCCCAACTGCTACCCCCTTTAACTGCAGAGGATACAGGCAGGGATGTACACATGCCATGGCTGCGATGCTCTGCTGTGTAATTTCACTGCAGAATGAACAATGCTGTGAAACTGTTAGAGTCAGTGCAAAATTAACACATCTGCTGCAGAATCTACAAGTAATAACATAGAAGATTTCCCAGCAGTAAACAAAGGGGCCAGGGATACCAATGGTGGCAAGCTCACAGGAGAGACTACCATGCTGGGGAACTATTCCCCACATTTGCTGTGCCTGCTGAGTGAGAAACTGACAGACTAGTCCTCCATCAGGTCCACCTTGCTTTTGAGTAGTATTGGACAGCAGAGGTCAAATAAAAAAGCCATTATAGCGCTACCCCCGAAGGAGCTGCTGGTAGATTTGGTACCTCTGCTCTTCTCTTGGCCCTAAAAACGGAGCCCTACTCCTGCTGACACCACTAAAATATTTTGACCGTGGAGTCTCCCGGCAATTACACAAGAAAAATACACACCGACTGTGATAAAAGAAATAACAAATTGTATTGGTAGCAATGAAGACAAAAAGGTAAGACACTTCAACATCAACAGTTCAAAGAGGTTACAGGCTGAGGACATGTGTGTTCCAGTCCGTTTTTGGTGTGTTTAGGTGCGTTCCAGTGCATTTTTTATGCATTTTACCACGTTCCAGTACAGTCCAGTGCATAAAAAATGCAGCATGTTCTACTTTTTTTTCTGGAACTGGAACTCACTGGACCTGACTGCACTGGTGTGAACTATGCCATTGAAAGCTATATAAACTACTTTCCATGCATTTTTGATGCAGAGAATAAACGCAATGGACTACATGTGGTGTGAACTGACCCTAAGAGAAGGTGGGAAATGGTAAGTGTGATTCACTTTAGAAGTTGAATTAGAACTTGTGAGGCAAAAGCTCTGTCTTTAAATGACCTGACGGTAACAAGATCTAAATGTAACTAATAGGAACGATACATGGGTCAGCGACCCTCTCACCAGTCCTATTGTGGCAATCCAGAAAAGTGATAGTGTTTCTGTGGTGGGGAGCCCCCTTTGACTCAAGATGCAGCGGTAGTGCATGCGACTCATGCACTCCTGCAGCTGACAAAATCTCCCTGGAGCAGCCTCCTAAGTGCGGTGTTCTGCTGAACAGACTCTTCCTCGGCTCTCTCAGCTAGTCTGTACTCTCCAACCCAACCCAGGTCCGGCCCGAAACAGCCCGGCTCGATACAGACTCTCACATGCTCCTTCCACTTGTGAATCCTCCAGCTCCCAACTCTCTTTCTGACCAGGTTCAGACTTACTGCGGGTTAGAAATCATGCGAGTTCAGCTGAACTTGCACAATTTCATACCTACATGTCAGTCTGACTTCTGGAGTGATTTCAGAGACATCTGTGCGGGTTCATGCACAGATGTCTATTGAAATTGCCCCCAAAGTCACCAAAAGTAGTGCAGGAACTACTTTTGGGAATCAGCACGCAAAGTCGCCGTTGCACCGATTCAGACGGTGCTATTGCCAGCAATAGCCGCCGATTTGACATGTCGAATCGCATGCCAAATCGCGCCGATGTGAATGTAGGCTTAGGGCTTTTCCTTTTATATTCTCTCACCCCTTGTTGATTGCTAATGGGTTCTGTAGTTTAGCTTCAGCTCAACTGTTAAGAAAGTTTTGCTTTCAGCCTACAGTTTCCAAAAGTCTCTGAACACCTATATTAAAGCCGTGGTAAACTTCTGGGCATTTTTTATTTTTTGTTTTTGTACCCTGCAAGGTAATGTCATAATGTGTTAGTATGCATTGTATACTAGCACATTATGTTAAACTTACCTTAAAACGAAGAACTTACCTTGAAACAAAGCCCTTCCAGCGCTGAGCTGTAACTGCTGCAGGAGCTCCCACATTCACCCATCTCCCTTCCAGGTTCACGGACTCCGGCTGTGTGACTGGCCAGAGCCACAATGCCATTTATGGCACAGGGCTCTGAAGTCTGTTCCCGAATTTGTCCCCGCTTTGCAGCGCTGGGGACATCTGGTCACCCTACTCTATTTTTGCCTGGGCTGGGCTGTGAAATGTTGATCCAGTGCAGTGGTGTCGCACTGGATCGAGCACCACGGAATTATACAGAGCAGGGTTCTCCCGCTTGCCTGGCTGTCAGATGAAGTCCCATCTCCTGGGACAGTTCCTATGATAGGCAGCACACTGGTGACATTTATCATAGGAAGCGGGACTTCATCTGAGCACAGCGGCCGCACGGGGCTAACAGGAGATCCCCGCTCTGTTTAATCCACCTTCTCTCCTCTCCTCTAGGTAAGGCTGAGCTGCCAGGCACTAAACAGGCTGAGCTGCCAGACACTGAACAGGCTGAGCTGCCGGGCACTGAACAGGCTGATCTGCTGGGCACTGAACAGGCTAAGCTGCCGGGTACTAAACAGACTGAGCTGCCGGGCACTGAGCAGGCTGAGCAGCAGGGCACTGAACAGGCTGACCTGCCAGGCACTAAACAGGCTGAGCTGCCTGGCACTAAACAGGCTGAGCTGCCGGGCACTAAACAGGCTGAGCTGCCGGGCACTAAACAGGCTGAGCTGCCGGGCACTAAACAGGCTGAGCTGCCGGGCACTAAACAGGCTGAGCTGTCGGGCACTGAACAGGCTAAGCTGTCAGGCCCTAAACAGGCTGAGCTGACAGGCACTGAACAGGCTGAGCTATGGGGGGCACTGAGCAGGCTGAGCTGCCAGGCACTAAACAGGATGAGCTGCCAGGCAATAAACAGGCTGAACTGCCAGGGACTGAACAGGCTGAGCTTCCGGGCACTGAACAAGCTGAGCTGCCAGGCACTAAACAGGCTGAGCTGCCGGGCACTAAATAGGCTGAGCTGCCGGGCACTAAATAGGCTGAGCTGCCGGGCACTAAACAGGCTGAGCTGCTGGCCACTGAACAGGCTGAGCTGTCAGGCCCTCAACAGGCTGAGCTGTCAGGCACTGAACAGGCTGAGCTACAGGGGCACTGGGCAGGCTGAGCTGCCAGGCACTAAACAGGCTGAGCTGCCAGGCACTTAACAGGCTGAGCTGCCAGGCACTGAACAGGCTGAGCTGCCAGGCACTGAACAGGCTGAGCTTCCGGGCACTGAACAGGCTGAGCTGCCAGGCACTAAACAGGCTGAGCTGCCGGGCACTAAATAGGCTGAGCTGCCGGGCACTAAACAGGCTGAGCTGTCAGGCCCTCAACAGGCTGAGCTGCCAGGCACTGAACAGGCTGAGCTACAGGGGGCACTGGGCAGGCTGAGCTGTCAGGCACTAAACAGGCTGAGCTGCCAGGCACTAAACAGGCTGAGCTGCCAGGCACTAAACAGGCTGAACTTCTGGGCGTCGAGTCGG
>BLSH010558823.1:73902-91852 GCA_018402905.1 Glandirana rugosa
AATAACAAATATATGCTTTTCTTATGTAGTTCAGAAGAATAAGGGTCCTTTCACACACACGGACCGTTCATCAGTTCATCAGTTTATCAGTTCATCAGTTCATCAGTTTTTCATCATTTTTTTCATCCGTTTTTCATCAGTTTTTTCATCAGTTTTTCATCAGTGGTCATCAGTTTTTCATCAGTTTTTTTTTACATTCACAACCAATGCAAAAACGGATGAAAAACTGGCCGTTCGTCAGTTTACATCCGTTTTTCGTCCGATCCGTTTTTTTGACGGATGAAAAATAGGACTTTCATCCGTTCAAAAAAACGGATGCTGACGGAAGCGGATGAAAACTGATGAAAATAGCTGATCATCAGTTGTCATCAGTTTTTCCATAGAGTTGCATTAATGTCCGTTTTTCATCCGTCAACGGATGGATGAAAAACGGACAAACGGTCCGTATGTGTGAAAGGGGCCTAAGATGGGAATCACATCACTTGGATATCAGGTGGTTGGAATCACATCACTTGGATATCAGGTGGTGGGAATCACATCACTTGGATATCTTATTCTTCTAAACTACATAAGAAAAACACATATTTGTTATTTAGAGACTCATCGTTTTTTTTTTAATTTCTTTATGGACTGTTTTTGACTTTTATATCGCTATAGTTATTATTTGCAATATTGATATATGTACTTACCCATGCACTGCATTTATTATACTTGAATTGTTTGCCCTTACTCAAGATGGCCATGGTCAGAAATGCTAGGGGGTTGTTTTTCAAAGAGATTTCTCAGCAAAATAAAGCATGAGGAAGGGGACATGGATGGATTGATGGGGGAGTTTCCTTTGAATATTAAAAATGAACTAAATAGTGTTTTTGGTTTGTGGTGTTTAGATGCAGTGAAGATGCTCTTTAAGTAATTAGCATTGCCAGTCTTGTTGACATCTCTTGATCCTTCCATTCACTGTGCTGTCAGTGGTACTTCCTGCAGAAGAATGGCAATGCTCGTCTACTGTCATCAAGAAAGCGAGTGACGTTGTTACCCTTACTTAGCTGTTGTAGGGCTAAAGGCTGCCATACCGAATCACTGCAAGCTTCTATTCTCACCTACAGCAGTGAACTGTATGGCTACTTCTGCTGATACTTGGAGCCCAGGAACAGGCAGTTACTGTTGCACATAGATGCACTGTTCCAGGATTCTGCCCCTCCTAAAGTCCTGGCCACGTACAGTCCACAGACATAGGAGGTCACATGAAGAATATTCTGCTTAATTGGTGAACTTTTATGCCTGTTATTTTGTTGAACAATAGTTTTCCATTAAAACATTCCCTTCAAACATCTAAATATTGCCTAGGTAAAAACGAGTTATTCCTTTGCATGTTATCATTTGAACTATATACAGTAATAGTGGGTAAAAAAAAGGGCATGCCTGTGAAGTGATAAATACAGTGCAATGCTGAGAAACTGATGCATTTGTCATGCAATTCAAACACAGTCCCTCCATTTTACCTCCTGGCAAAGGGTGATTTTTAAAAAAGCTAAATATGCCCTAGCAAAACCAAAATGTAAAGGCTTACCTAAAGTCAGCGATGAAAACACCATGTGATCTGGTTTGTAAAGGGAAGAGCCAAATAATCGTTTTGCTTTTGACAGTAGAACATTTTTTTGTATGCTGTGAAATGCAAAACCTGCCAAATCACCATATAAACCTATCAAACAGGTGTTGATAACATTTGATTGAAGGGAAGCATCAGGATTCAAACTGCTACAATACATTTAAGTTCAGAAATACTTATTTTGAGAAGGTGGGCAGTGGAGATCTCCATTCTTATAGCCCCAAAGTAGCCTGTTAGGGCTTTTACATCTTTGTAGGAACATGCCACCCTCTATTCTGCCTATGATTACTGGTGCCAGCAGGGGGCAGGTCTAAGAGCAAGAAAAGCTGCCCAGTAGTAACACCTCAACTAATACAGTGGCCTCCGTGCAGCTGCTCATTTCCTCAGAATGGATGACAAAGTGGCTCTGGCAGCTCCAAACTGTCCTGCATTTGCAGGTACTGTCCCTCTTTTGGAACGAAAAACAATTTTACTCTTCAGTTGTCCTTTTTGGTCTGATGTATAGACCTCTATAAAAAATGGACTACCACAGTGGTTCTCAACTCCTGTCCTCGGGACCCACTAACAGGCCAGGTTTTCAGGATGACTGAAATACATCACAGGTGATATCATTTGCTGCTCAGTGATTGCAGAATTCTAGTCTGCATCTCCCCAAGGTAATACTTAAAATCTGGCCTGTTAGAGGGTCCTGAGGACCGGTGTTGAGAACCACTGTACTACTAACTAGCAAAATGGTTAAACTACACCAAATTCTTATCTTTGCATTTACTGTTTTTGTAAAACCAATTTAATGGAAGTATAGTGGTGAAAAAAAGGAATTATGGGAATAAGCAAACATTTTTTGCATATTCATTTTTCATGATCTGCACAAACGGAGGTTGAGCGTATAACTTTGCGCTAATATGTAACCTTCTTTCTAATCTCAGAAAGTATGCAGCAGCCAAAAATAGAACTGCAGAGCTTTCTGATGCACATTTTAGTTTTAGCAGGTTTTAAGCCCACATTGGTATGGCCAGCACACAGTAAGATAGACCACAGTACACTGGGCTACCTTGACGTGGCCACTGCGGCTTACACATATGTTAGCAACTGTATGCGACTAAACTCCTTTATTTATTTATTTAGTAACGTAAACTGTTAGACAGAGACAATTCGTTTTTTTTGCAAGCTAGCTGGTAAGCGAGTTGGGATTTTTGTTTGTTTTTGAGGTTCTTTTCCAGCCCAACTTCCTTTAGATAGCCTCTTCAGCAGATAGCCTAAAGCCTAATACACATGGGCCGAATCTTGAGCGGCATAGGCTGGTTCAACAGAAACCGGCCCACCCTTGACCAAAAAAGGCCTGTCGACTGGCTCCTGATCAGTGCTATCAGCTAATGGCTAAAAGCACCAAGCAGAGTGTTCTGGCAAGGCCCCCCCCCCCCCCCCATCAGAACACAATAGAACAGCAGGGGAGATCGCTGTACTAACATCACATAGTTATTACAGTGGCTCCAACCGGAGCTGTCAGTTTTTTTTTACTTTCAGCCCGCTGGGTTGAATGAGAAAAATACTAGTCGTGTGTAATAGGCTTGAGTCCTGCCACAAGCCCAGGCTAAGGCAAGGCCAAAGTGAAGAGACACTTAAAGTGTTACTCAAACCACAACAGTAAAATCTGTCTGTATGTGCAGAATAGCATGCTTGTTATACTCACTGTGGAACTTAAGGGGTTAATCCCCTCCATTGTGTAAAATGGCTGGTTGATCCTGTATGCACAGATCCTTCTCTCCTGCAGGGTCTCTCTTGGCAAGGCCAGATAATACACAGTGAGGGTAGTAAAGCTGCACATGCTCAGTTTGGTCTCTATTGCTGGAGAGAAGATTTCCTTGTTGAGCTGAGCTAGCCAGGTCACATGATATTGACATCACACATGTGGGTGTGTATAGAGATTCTAAATGACAGCCCTGTCCCTCCCTCCTCCTCCATGCCCAGTAACTATAAAAGAACACAGTAGGTGGGATGTCACATCTTGATTCATGGATGGTCCGCCAAGACAAAGGTAAATAACAGCTCAGGCTGGTTACAGTCTAGCCACAAAGGTTGCTACAGCATAGTGCAGTGTTCCTACCCCCTGTCAAATATTTTTTTCTCTTCGTCCTGTTGGGGAGATTTCACATCACTTCCTGTTCCAGAGACACAAGAGAAGATCCCTGCTATAATTGTCACGGCAACAGACATTTCCAATGGAAGATTTCATCTCCCCTTCCAGTGGCGGCCCATAATACATGCCCGTAATCCTATCCATACGTCTGGCCCCTTAATCTACGTGTTGGGCAGCGGATGCATGGATTCCAGTGGGTTTTTGTTTTTTTCCGAAGCATGTGATTAGAGCCAGAGGCTCTAATAGGCTTCAAAAAAGGGTGGGTTCCCAAATTCAAAAAAGGGTGGGGTGGTCCCCACCCAGTTGTGTGACTATAGTGAATGAATAATCGCTATTGTCACACTGATTCTCCTCCCGGCCAATCAGAAAACGGGTCATGAGACCCGTTTCCTGATTGGCCGAAAGAAGAAGCTTTCATATTGGCCTAGGAGGAGGAGGAAGGAGATGTGCGGCCATCGTGATGCCGAGGAGGAGACACAGCAGGGGAAGCCACCGCCCATCGCTGGTAACCGTCTGACTGATCGACTGGAGGGGGGCTGTGGGTGTATTGTTTGCCGCTGCGCCCCCCCCCCAAAATAAGAATATACCACCAGCCTCCACTGTCCCCTTCTGTACTAATGACAGCAATTAAAGAGGACCCAAGTGTTTCCTATTCTATACGGATTTTGGTTTTGGCTAAAGATGCAATGTAGGGGCAATCCTCCTCAATAGATCCCAAATGGTTAATGATTTGCTAGTGGTGCCAAAATGGATCTGTGATGATGTCTTCGGCAATCCCTAATATAGGCAAAGTTTATGACTAAATTGATACATATCTTTTAATGCATATCGTCACAGATCATCTCATTTTATTCTTTCCCCACCACAGTTGAACGCTGTCTTCATATGGTTCCAACCGCATATGCTCAGTGCTAAAATAAGAATGGGGACTTTATAAATAACTTCAACTGATGAAAAAGATGCCATGAATACTAATATATGACAGTTCCAATTCACAAGAGCATTTAGCACTAAATTACAAGCAATGAGCCTGTGATATATGGGCTATTGTCAAGTTCTTTCTTATTTCATGGAAATTCACCTAATTTGTCTTTCAGCAGAATTCTCAGTGTGGTATTAAAAGCCGTATTAAACTTCATCCCCAAACATGTGAAAATCAATCACTATCAGAATAAGCCACTTTGTAACAAAGCACAAGGAATGTACTTTAAGGAAGAACTGTATCTGATTCCATGTTGTTTCCAATCATGAAAAGTGCCACATGTTCTACACTACAGTGTAAATGGAGTTATAATCAGATGCAGGGCCACTGATAAGGTGGAACAGCCAGCCCTCCTGTACCGGGCCCAGGTCCCATCAGTTCAAAAGGGGGGCCTGGGCACCAACTGAGCAGGAGGACTGCTATACTGCCTTTTTGCCAACTCCCTCTGGCTCCCCCTGCAGCTCTGTCGTCATCATGTTTAGACCCCTGATATTTCACCAAAGGCCCCACTAACAAGGATTTTAAAAGAATGCAAAAAAAAAAGATGGGGGACCCTCTCAGGTAGGCTGTACAGGGCCCCGTGATTACTAACAGTAGCCATGATCAGAGATGAGAGCAATCCCACAAAGAGGACCCATGTTATACTGTTACCTGCAGCAATGGGGGCCAAGCTGATGAGACTTCACTAAGGTCACCTACTGACTTCCTCTAGTTATCAATAGGAGCTCTAGGTGTTTTTCCCATTGGTTAACTGCTGGTATATGAGATTTCACATCAAAATTCAATAATAAATTCTTTATCAGAATCAGAAAGTTCAGACAGTCCCTGAATAGCAATCCACTACGTGTGTGGCTCTGTCTTCCTGTGCAACATTCTTCAAATATAAAAAAAAACTGGATTAGCCAGACAGTAAATTTTCAGCACAACGGTGGCAATCAAATGCAGCCAATGTTTAGTTATTCTGTCAGAACACAATGGGCACAGCCAGAAATTCATCCATCCACTCTGTATTGGATGGACGGAGGAATCTGTTCAATTTTTCCTGTTCAGCCTACAGTATATCTAACAGCGAATGACAAGCATTAGGCGGATATTTGAATATATTGGCTCATTGATGGGAATCCTGGTCATTTTGGGTTTGCATAGCATTTAGTTGTAAAAACAAACAGGTTCAACTGAACCAGGACATACACTCACCGGCCACTTTATTAGGTACACCTGTTCAATTGCTTGGTAACACAAATTGCTAATCAGCCAATCACATGTCAGCAACTCAATGCATTTAGGCATCTAGATGTGGTGAAGACGACTTGCTGAAGTTTAAACTGAGCATCAGAATGGGGAAGAAAGGGGATTTAAGTGACTTTGAATGTGGCATGGTTGTTGGTGCCAGATGGGCTGGTCTGAGTATTTCAAAAACTGCCGATCTACTGGGATTTTCACGCACAACCATCTCTAGGGTTTACAGAGAATGAGAAAAAGAGAAAATATACAGTGAGCGGAAGTTCTGTGGAGGAGAATGCCTTGTTGATGTCAGAGGTCAAAGGAGAATGGGCAGACTGGTTTCAAGATGATAGAAAGGCAACTCAAATAACCACTCGTTACAACCAAGGTATGCAGAATACCATCTCTGTACGCGCAAAATATCGAACCTTGAAGCAGATGGGCTACAGCAGCAGAAGACCACACCGGGTGCCACTGCTGTCAGCTAAGAACAGGAAACTGAGGCTACAATTCACACAGGCTCACCAAATTGGACAACAGAAGATTAGAAAAACATTGCCTGATCTGATGAGTCTCGATTTCAGCTCCAACATTCAGATGGAAGGGTCAGAATTTGATGTAAACAACATGAAAGCATGGATCCATCCTGCATTGTATCAACGGTTCAGGCTGCTGGTGGTGTAATGGTGTGGGAGATATTTTCTTGGCACATTTTGGGCCCGTTAGTACCAATTGAGCATCATTTAAATGCCACAGCCTACCTGAGTATTGCAGCTGACCATGTCCACCCCTTTATGACTACAGTGTACCCATCTTCTGATGGCTCCTTCCAGCAGGATAATGCACCATGTCACAAAGCTCAAATCATCTCACCACAGTTTTTTTTTTTAAACATGACAATGAGGTCACTGTACTCCTATCAACTTCTGGACTGTGTGCTGCAGGTACATCTTGACTGTGTGACTCCACCCACAGATTCCAGATCTTGGTATTATATAGGGCAGGTTCTGCCAGTGAAAATTATTTTATATTTGAGGAGATCCACATTGATCTTACAAAATACATATATAAGTGTTGGAGGGCTAGTATTCTTTCAGTTGAGTAATATAGTCTTCTTTGCTTGGAAAAGTATTAGGAACATAATGCACTCATGTGTTAGGTATACAAAGTCATTAATGAGGAGCTCCAGCCCCCCCACCAAAAAATGTATTGTCAGCAGCGACAAATACTGTAGCTGCTGACTTTTAATATTAGGACACTTACCTGTGAGAAGAAAAGTCCGGAATGGCAGCACACTTACTGATAAAAAGCAGATTCTTTTATTGAAAATATGAGCAAAAATGGGGGATACAAGCGGAGGGAAGAAGGACAAGGTTGACGCGTTTCACACTTCCAAGAATGCTTTGCTTATATCTTCAATAAAAGAATCTACTTTTTTCATCAGTGAGTGTGCTGCCATTCTGGATTTTTCTTCTCACAATCTTACTGGCAGTGACAGGGTGTGCACCTCACCGCATTCAGCAGGATACACATTTGGGAGGAGCTGAACCCATACACCAGTGGTTCTCAACTCCTGTCCACGGGACCCACTAACAGGCCAGGTTTGCAGGATAACTGAAATGCATCACAGGTGATATAATATGCTGCTCAGTGATTGCAGTATTCTAGTCTGCATCTCCCCAAGGTAATACTTAAAATCTGGCCTGTTGGTGGGTCCCGAGGACCGGAGTTGAGAACCACTGCCATACACTCACCTGGAGCTGTGGTCTCTTATCCTTCCATAGGACACTTACCTGTCCAGGGATCCTGCGAAGTTGGCACCCCAGACAATTTTTCAATCGGCCCTCTGGTGCACCATTCCTTGTAAGGGAAACTGGCAGCGAAGCCTTGCAGCTTCACAGCCGGTTCCCTACTGCGCATACATGAAGCGCGCTGCGCTTTGTGAATGGCCCGGTGGCGGGTGAAGGAGGAGGGGGCCACGGCGAGCTCCCCCGGAAGTGGGGGCTGGTACCCATCAAAAACCCTCTGGAAGGTTCCAACGAAAGGGATAAGGAAGCAAACAAGCAAAGCTTCCCCTTATATGTGCCATTCTGCTTTAAGAATATGTGATAGATGAACTTCAGAAGTTCTAGGGCTGAAAAACTCCAAGTGAGTTTCTATCATAAAGTAGTGCACTCCAGAAACCGATGAATTTTCCTACATATTGATGTATAAGGAAAGCACCTATTCATCCAAAATAACAGAGAGGTTTACCTAAAGAAACATCATTGAAGAGCAGCACTGTTCACATGAATGGGTCACATTCAGTGACGCCATATATTTTGGCCATGGCTGCCCCCCAACCACATGCGTAAGTGAGCCTTTTGTGAACATTCTTGACTCCTTGATAGGTTATTCCCATGTTTGCATTAATTTTCTTCCAAATTATACTAGTGGGTTAAGTGAATTCCCTACAAATTTGACCCATTTTTTTGCAAACATGGAAAGTTTGTGAGTTTGTTCCAGGGATTGATGTGCATGGTTCTCTGTAAAATGCTGCGATATACAATTTTTTGGAAACAGTTTTCTGAGAGTCTGCAGGTCATATAATAGTTCAAACTATTTATTAGGGAGGTTGCAGTGTTGGTAAATTATGGGGTTTAAGATGCAAACTAATTCATAGTGGTGATAATAGTTGTGGCAGGCTGATGTCATCCATGGTAAATGCAGGTGTAAAAGAAATGAAACACAGCGCCACAGAGATCTTCCTGGATAGGCATTTCCAATCTGTTCGACGATCTGAGATACTGCTAGCCCAACTTCAAAAATTCTGAAGTAAATTATGAAAAATCTGCATAGGAGGGCAGTGCAAGTCTTCTAAACATAGAGTGCAATAAGAGTTTGTATGTGCAGACCCCTTAGGGCTTGTGTGACAAACAAACTTATCCAAAAACGTATTATAAACCAACAAAATTATCCAAAAAAAAATATTATAAATGAATTGTTCACACAACCTGTAAACAATGTCCCAGTTGTGCAAAAACAGCAATATGACAATCGCAAGTAGTGAAATAATGAGTGTGAATCAACCAATGAGTGAATAAATGAGTATACACACCCATCATATGACGGTCACTGTATACACAGTACCTGTGCAAGCAGGGGAGGGCTGGGCCAGGGGGCAGGGTGGCAATTGCCCCCCAGGCCACCCCAACTTGCATTCAAAATGGCTGACGGCCACTGCCAGCTCACACTTTTTTCTTCTTGTGGAGGAAGGAAGCGGGGGCCAGGGGCGCAGCCACCAACTAACTGCAGGCAAAGGTGGGGCACCCAGGGCCGGCCCTACCATGGATCCTGCTGGGCCCATTGGGCTGCCTGGGGGGAGCGCCGCCGGATTACACAGAGCGGGGAACTCCAGCTTACAAAGTCCTACCTCCTGGACCAGCATACTGGTGATGTCTATCATAGGAGCCGGTCCAGGAGGCGGGACTTCATATGACAGTGCCGCGCCAGGTAAGTGGGGATCTCGGGTGGCTCTCCTCTCTCTGCATTGCAGGCTGCATTGGATGGGCACTGGTGAGCCTGAATTGATGGGCACTGATCAGGCTGCACTGATCAGGCTGTGCTAATGGGTACCGGCGAGGCTGCATTGATGGGCAATGAACGGGCTGCAATGATTGGCACTGATCAGGCTGTGCTGATGGGCACTGGCGAGCCTGCATTGATGGGCACTGATCAGTTTGCTTTTGATGGGCACTGGTGAGGCTGCATTGATGGACACTGGTGGGGCTGTATTGATGGGCACTGGTAAGGCTGCATTGATGGGCACTGGTAAGGCTGCATTGGTGGGCACTGGTGAGGCTGCATTGGTGGGCACTGATGAGGCTGCATTGGTGGGCACTGATGAGGCTGCATTGGTGGGCATTGATACATTATTCTTGTTAAACCTCCTTTGTTGCTATTAACATTAAATTATGTTAGACCATTGTACCATATTTATCTTCCTTCATAACATCAATATCTGCTCTAAAACCAGGTGGACATGGATGGTGAGCTGATTCGGTGGGCCACTTGACTGGACTTGCCCCCCAGGCCTAAGGCTGCCAGCCCTCCCCTGTGTGCAAGCAATACTTCAGCAACAATCTGTGAATCAAATTATGAAAAAATCTATCCATATACTGTGCAAAAATGCAATGTGCAGAAAAACTTGTGCAAATAATACTTGAAACCTGTAAAAAATGCAATAGTAATAATATAATGTGCAAAAATACAATGTGCAAAAAATCTGTCCATATATTATACAATTGCTCAATAAACAGTGGTGATTGTGTGTAGTTCCCATACTTTAAATTAGTCCATCTTAACCATCAGAATTTCTTGATCTGTGCAACCCAGTGAATATTTAACACCAAACGTGATCCTCCACCAAGCTCTCTAGATGAACTCACCAGACAGAATGGCTGGTCGCTCTATAAACCAGCAATTGCACCTTGTTAACAAAATCTCCAGATGTCCATTTTCTGCTCTATCCTCCTGAATTGGCTCACTATACCATACTCCGACCACCACATAAAGGAGGGGAAGGAGGCTCCAATAGTGTAAAAAACATTTTTAAAATTTATTGTAACATTAAAAAGAAATTTACACTCACATGCTTTAAGTGTCCTACCCGACATAGGGGCCACATCCCTTTAATCCAGGACACATACTAATTACCCAGGTTCTGTGGCTGATTAAGGTGGCGATTAAACTCAGTGGTACCTTTATCTGCATTAAATTAGCCTCAGAACCTGTGTAATTCATATGTGTCCTGGATTAAAGGGATGATGTGGCAACCCTAACCCGACACTAGGGATTAAGCGTATATTTGTATTCCTAATCGGCTCCGGCTGCTACGGTATCCCACACACCGCAAATTGATTCATAGGTTGTTGCTGAAGTATTGCTTGCACAGGTACTGTTTATACAGTGACCGTCATATGATGGGTCTGTATACTCATTGATTCACTCATTAATTGATTCACACTCATTATTTCGCTACTTGTGATTGTCATATTGCGTTTTTTGCACAATTGGGACACTGCTTACAGGTTTTTCACATCGCTGGGTTGTGTACTAGACAGTAGTTGTGTGAGCAATTCATTTATAATATTTTTTTTGGATAATTTTGTTGGTTTATAATATGTTTTTGGATAAGTTTGTTTGTTTATCACACAATCCCTAATGCCTCGTACACATGGGACGACGATCGTACTTACGATCGTTTCAAATCATATGTTGGATAATGTAACTTGCATACTGACTGCACTACACGATCGTACGACCACAGAAAGAACATTCAGGTGCATGTAATTAGCATCCGGCCGTTCCTGACTTCGGAGCATGTGTGTTTTGCGCAACACAACTTGTTGGACCAACTGCTCTATACACACGATACAACAGTCGTATGACCGCTTGTTGGTACGACCAAGTTTTCTAGTCTGCTCATACAACTCCCCTTGTACAACCGTCGTACGTCGGCTGTTCTAATAGCGCATACAAACGATCGATTTCGCATACAACAGTCGTTCATACGACCTGTTGTATACAATCGTCGTCCTGTGTGTACGAGGCTTAAGGGGTCTGCACATACAAACTCTTACTGCACTCTATGGGGTTGTTTTACTAAAGCTGGAGAGTGCAAAAACTGGTGCAGCTTTGCATGCTAGCCAAAAAGCTTTTAACCTCAGCTTGTTCAATCAAGCTTTGACAATAAGGGCCGGTTCACACTGGAGCGGCGCGATGCGGCGCGACTTCGCGGCCCGTTCACATCTAGGCGAATTGTCAGGCGACTTGAGTCGCCTGGCAATTCGCCTCAATGCTGTGCAAATGGGACCGTTCTAATAGGAGCGAATCGCTTCGCTCCGCCTTAGAAAAATGGTCCCTGAACTATTTTCAGGGCGATCTCAGGCGGCTTGCATTGACTTCTATGATAGAAGTCTCCTGGCAAGCCGCCTTGAGATCGCCTCGAGGGCCGCATCGCGTCGCTCCGCGCCGCTCCAGTGTGAACTGGCCCTAAAACCTTGAAGCTGATTGGTTTCTGCGTGAAGCTACACCAAATTTTGCACTTTCAAGCTATAGTGAATCAACCCCTATGTTTAGAAGACTTGCACTGCCCTCCTATGCAGATTTTCATGGTAAATGTAGGACAAGGAGTCATGACAAGCAGTCATCCTTATCTTTACATTTACTTAGGTTGGCCATACAATGATTTTTTTCTGAAGGCTATATAGTGCGAATAATTGAATCCCCCTGCTGGGCTATTGAATACCAACTGCAACTGACTGAACACATGAACATCGGCCGCATCTGACTGGGTGTAGGTGCTCTTCAGCCCACCATTTTTTTACTGCTAGCTCCATCAATATTTTAAAGGATATTGAGGAGGTAAGGGGTTGACAGAGCCACCCATAAAATACATTTTGGCCAGTTCATCTGGAACCAGACGTGCACAGTGTATGGTCAGCTCAAGTCACTGACTTGGACAAACATGTTGCCAGTTAAGTTATGCAATACCTAATATGCACTGTTCCAGACCAAAAGCCAACCAAGTACTGAGGGAAGGATAAGGATGACAGCTTGTGCTCAAGATGATTTGGATGGAGATGTGGCTTGACCACATTATTAGTTCAGGAATGATGGCAGGTCTGGGGCTGCAGACTGTTGTATTCTATTAGGATGTATTCTATTAGGATGTCTACACTACAGCTTCTGATATTCTCTATTATCTAGGTCAGGCTCATGAGTCATACTGTAAGATACTGTAATCCTTGTTTACTGTTTACTGCGGGGACTCAGCTGCACTTACAGTCAGGATCTATTGATATAAATCTGTGTTTTCTGTCTATACCCATAGACGATGGTATCAAGAACATTAATTCATCCTAAATTATCAATAGTCATTCTGATTTTTAGACAGCTCGAATGTGGCCAGTGAATTGGCAATTGCTGTAACACTTTCTTTGATGGAATGATACATTATAGACAGAAACATTATGGAATGATATTTGTCGCAATGTTATTGGTTACCTTAGCTAAAATAGATAATACCGTATATACTCGGGTATAAGCCGAGTTTTTCAACACCTTTTTTGTGCTGAAAAAGACCCCCCTTGGCTTATACCTGAGTCAGTGTCTGTGGGTGTTCAGTAGTTTCACATTAAACAGAGCCGTGCTGCTTCTAAGAGCCGTTCTGTGCTTGTAACTGTGACTAATCACATTGGAATGTAGAGAATGCTGAGAGAGGTGTCAGAGTTTCAGCTTGATGTCGGCAGGTGGGTGGGACACACTGATGTTAGCTGTTCAGTCCCGCCCACCTCCTGATCTCAGTGAAGAGCTGCAGCTCTCTCTCAGCATTCTCTGCATTCCAATGTGATTAGTCACAGTTACAAGCATAGAACGGCTCTTAGAAGCAGCACAGCTCTGTTTAATGTGAATCTACCTTACTCATCCCTTATGTGTTCTGGCTACAGTCTCTGGGTCCTGGCTAAAATCCCTGTGTCCTGGCTAATATCCCTGTGTCCTGGATAATATCCCTGTGTCCTGGCTAATATCCCTGTGTCCTGGCTAATATCCCTGTGTCCTGGCTAAAATCCCTGTGACCTGGCTAAAATCCCTGTGTTCTGGCTCCCTGTCCCTGTGTTCTGGCTGCTGCATTTTCCACCCTAGGCTTATATACGGGTCAATAAGTTTTCCCATATTTTTTGGGTCGGCTTATACACGGGTCGACTTATACACGAGTATATACGTTAATTCTGATAAATCTACTCCAGGGGTTCTTAAGCTGGGGTTCATAGATGGGTTTCAGTGTGATGGTCAGATAAAGATAACATTTACATTCACTATACAGCCCTCCCCCTTGTCCCATTGAAAATGTAATCTTATTCAAGGGAAACAAGAACAACCTTCTCATTGCAATGAGAGAGATGAGCGGGAGAGATAGAGAGAAAGAGAAGTAGTAGTAGTAGTAATGGTAGTAAAAAATATAGTAGTTACTAGCAGTAATAGTAGTAGTAGATATAATCAGATTTTTGTTTAATTTGGTGATTTTATTTCTTTTTTTTGATAAGTGGTCATTACTTTTTGAATGAAAGGGGGTGAGTTTTTGTTTACTTTATTCAAGCTTTGTGTATGTCATATAAATATGAGGTAATCAAATTTAAATATAATTAAATATATATACAATGCATCCCCACAGCATGATACTGCCACGACCATGCTTCACTGTAGGGATGGTATTGGCCAGGTGATGAGCGGTGCCCGGTTTCCTCCAGACATGACGCTTGCCATTCAGGCCAAAGAGTTCAATCTTTGTTTCATCAGACCAGAGAATTCTGTTTCTCATGGTCTAAGAGTCCTTCAGGTGCCTTTTGGCCAACTCCAGGCGGGCTGTCATGTGCCTTTTACTGAGGAGTGGCTTCCGTCTGGCCACTCTACCATACAGGCCTCGTTGGTGGAGTGCTGCAGAGATGGTTGTTCTTCTGGAAGATTCTCCTCTCTCCACAGAGAAACACTGGAGCTCTGTCAGCGCGACCATCGGGTTCTGTCATATCCCTGACTAAGGACCTTCTCACTCGATCGCTCAGTTTGGGGTTTAGTGATTTAGGTCAGGCGAGTTTGCTGGCCAATCGAGCACAGTGATACCATGATCATTAAACCAGGTATTGGTACTTTTGGCAGTGTGGACAGGTGACAAGTCCTGCTGGAAAATGAAATCAGCATCTCCATAAAGCTGGTCAGCAGAGGGAAGCATGAAGTGCTCTAGAATTTCCTGGTGGAGGGCTGTGCTGACTTTGGACTTGATAAAGCACAGTGGACCAACACCAGCAGATGACATGGCTCCCCAAATCATCATGGACTGTGGAAAAATGTGCATTTCATTTGGAAATCAAGGTCCCAGAGTTTGAAGGGAGAGTGGAGAGGCACAGAATTAAAGTTGCATGAGGTCCAGTGTGAAGTTGCCACAGTCAGTGATGATTTGGGGAGCCATGTCATCTGCCAGTGTTGGTCCACTGTGTTTTATCAAGTCCAAAGTCAGCGCAGCCCTCTACCAGGAAATTCTAGAGCACTTCATGCTCCTATCTGCTGACCAGCTTTATGGAGATGCTGATTTCATTTTCAAGCAGGACTTGGCACCTGCCCACACTGCCAAAAGTACCAATACCTGGTTTAATAATCATGGTATCACTGTGCTTGATTGGCAAGCTTGCCTGAACTAAACCCCATAGAGAATCTGTGGGGTATTGTCAAGAGCAAGATGAGGGACACCATACCCAATGACGCAGATGAGCTGAAGGCCGCTATCAAAGAAATCTGGGCTTCCATAACATCTCAGCAGTGCCACAGACTGATCGCTTCCATACCACGCCACATTGATGCAGTAATACATGCAAAAAGAGCCCCAACCAAGTATTGAGTGCATACTATACTGTACATGGACATATTTTTCAGTAAGCCAACATTTCTGTATTAAAAATCCTTTTTTTTATTGGTCTTATATAATGTTCAAATTTTTTGAGATACTGAATTTTGGGTTTTCACTAGCTGTAAGCTGTAATCTGCAAAATTTAAAAGAAAGAAATGCATGAAATATATCACTCTGTGTGTAACACATCTATATGAAATATAGGAGTTTTACTTTTTGAATTGAATTACTGAAATAAATTAAAGTGGTTGTATCCCCTCCAATGTGATTTTTACCTACAGGTAAGCCTATAATAAGGCTTACCTGTAGGTAAAATGAATATCTCCTAAACTCCCCCTGCAAGCAGCCACTGACATGAGTGCAGTAATGTCCCGGCGGAGGCCTAACGCATAGAGCCGGACCTTGCCAGAAACCTTGCTGGAAAGACGGGCTCCTGCGTGCATGCTCGTGTGCTCCCCTCCGCTCATAGCGCAGACCCGCATACCCAGAAGCAACATCTGAGGGAAGATGTCCGCTCCTTGTGTGGGGACCGAGCAGCCCTGACGGATCTTGGTTCTAAGGTATTTCATAATGAGCTAGTATCATTAGAGAAAAGAGCAATGGTCTGCTAGCTGCCTCTATTATGCCTCACCTCTATCCCTATACATTACACAATAAAAACAGAAGGCGCCCATGGGACTTTAGATGTGGCGAGCATAAGGTCAGATAAAAGTAGTAGAAGTAAATACATTTAGTGTTTTTCTGTATGAATAACATAATAAAAACAGACACGGTCATCAAATCTGCAGGTAATGACATGATGGTAATGCTTGTAACCAAAAACATGCATATAATAATAACAATGCAATGAAGAAAATGAGAGAGGAGAAAGAAAAAAGAAAAGAAAAACAAAGAAAAAAGAGGAAAATATTATCTTCCTCTTTTTTTCTTTTCTTTTTTCTTTCTCCTCTCTCCATGTGCTTTGTTCCTGTGCTCCTGACCTTACGCCCATCACTCCAGTGATCTAACTCAGTAATCACCTACATGCATACTTACTTCACTCATGTAAGATCATTGGATCTAGTTGCATCCATTATTATTATGATATACGCTTTTACAGTTACACATCGCTGTTGAGTCATGGGTATCACTCAGGGACACCATCCTCTCCACTTCCTCCTCGTCATGCTGGTCCTCCGTCTGGTCTCTGGGTGGTTGTCGCTGGCCCCGCCCCTTCAGCTCCCGGACTGGACACCTTTTACTGCCGCCCTCCGGGGGTCAACTCTTGGTGCCAACTAACCCATGTGTAAGTATGGGGTCCCCGACAGGCCCCTAGCTTGTCCAATCACAATCATCTACCCTGTGTTATATCTTTAATTAAAATCTGTCTTGTAGATACCCTGGATCCACTCATGAGGAAGCGAGCCAAGCTCACGTAACGCATCGAGACTATAGATGCATTGTATACTTACATCATGTTTGCATTGATATTATGTATGCATGTTTTTGGTTGCAAGCATTACCATCATGTCATTACCTGCAGATTCGATGACCGTGTCTGTTTTTATTATGTTATTCATACAAAAAAAACACTAAATGTATTTACTTCTACTACTTTTGTCTGGCCTTATGCTCGCCTCATCTAAAGTCCCATGGGCGCCTTCTGTTTTTATTGTTTATACTAGCTCATTATGCCTTTGTCTTGCAGGTTTTGTTTTTTTTTTTGTTTTTTTTTTCCATGGGGATGCAACCGCTTTAACTTGATTATATTCAAATTTTATGAGATGTACCTGTATGTAAAGTGCTGCATAAATTAACAGCGCTATACAAGTACCTGAAATTATAATAATCGCCTATGTACATCTGCATAAGGACAAAGCATAGGTCCTCCAGCTTAAAGAGGACAGTTAGGAAGTCAAAAGAACACCTAATATTTCTCACACTCTATCAAAAACAAGTGGAATTTAACTGACCAGCCCCGATCAGTCTCTGTTTTGTTTTTTGTGCATTTTTTGAAAGAGAGAAAGCTGTTCAATTTATTTTGGGTATATAGCATGAAATTAAGCATGTTGCAGGCAGTGTCCTGTGTGTGTGGGTTTAGGACAAATAACCTAGTCCATGCACATGAAGCTGGGTGCCCACCGATTGTGTGATCCTCTGCCCACTTGTTCCCCTTCACCCCTGCCACTGTATAGCAGACTAGAGGACTGTGTGTGTTCCCCAGCTTGCTTCTCTCACCTCTTTTCACTGTTGTGTGAGCAGAGTGACTGTGAGTAAAATCCCCCACTCCTCTTGTGTGTGTCAGGAGATCAGACGATATGTCACCGTCCCCACTTCCCCTTGTTCACCCGTCTCCTAGTGTGTTAGCCACCCGTGGGTCGAAGTACACGTACCTGATCCAATAAACAGGATTTGGGTGTGTGTGTCCTGTGACGGACGTTGTACGAATTAAAGTACGATATATGGGT
The DNA here is from genome assembly GCA_018402905.1 of Glandirana rugosa. NCBI lineage: Eukaryota > Metazoa > Chordata > Amphibia > Anura > Ranidae > Glandirana > Glandirana rugosa. The sequence goes on from BLSH010558823.1 coordinate 91,744, forward strand.
TTTATTTAACTTGTCGAAAGAGAGAAAGTTTTTTACGTGTTTTTTGTTTTGTCTCTGACTAGCCCCGACCAGTCAATTTAAGGTGAACAAAAACTATCTCACACTCTTT
>BLSH010558823.1:103504-125451 GCA_018402905.1 Glandirana rugosa
TGAATCTCGGGTGGATAGTAGGTACGGTTCGGGGAAAGCTGAGTGTGTATGTGTTTGTAGGGAGGTATGACAATGGAATGTTTGCTGAGTGTTCCTTTTCTTCTTCTCTTCTTTTTTTTTTCCCCCCCCCGAGTTAGGGGATACGTGCCAAGATACGAAAAGACGGTCAAGACTCGATATTGACATACTCGGCGGTGATCGTATACGGCGTCGTGTAGAGAAAATTATGAAAAATAACTAGGTCCTTACTAACTATCATGGCGACAGAGATATGATCGAACATATAAACATAAAAAGTAAAAGGGTATATACAGTTTATGGAAGTGGGTCTTACCAACATGGGGGCCCGTGACCATTGTATACACGCTGTATCACGGTTACAGTCGTAGTGTAGAGGTCGTATCACGGACTAAGGGGAGCAATTAAAATGTATTCAGACGACCTGTAGATATGGTAGAACAGTTCTAAAATATTAAGGAGAGAACCTCCAATCGTCTATAACAGTATGATACTCAATTGGACTAACGAAAAAAGGTAAGACCGTATCTCTAGAAAGAAGGATCAAGGAGGAGGGTAGATGATTATATACTACCAAATTGTTGGAGAAATGAAAGATAATTATAAAACATATATAACCCGTCATGTACATCTCCAAATAGAAGGACATGCTCATCCACGACCTTAAGGCAGTAGATTTAGAGGTAGATTACAGTCTACGAATTATATCCGGACCTCAACAGGCTTTTTTTTTCTTCTCTTCTTCTTTTCCTTGTGAGTCGTTTGTAAGGTAACAGTATGGAGGGATGTTTGTGTATGTGTGAGTCGAAAGGGGCTTGGCATGGATGATAGGTGGGCTCTAAGTCATAGACCCTCCCATATTGGGGAAACTACCAACATAAAAAAAAGGGTAACGTGAGGTAGGAGATAAATCTAAAAGAGGAAACTGTGGGAGATAGACCCTATAGTATAGGGAATAATATATTGTGTATAAAAAATATACATATATACACGAAGCTTAAACCTCCTCATATGCATGTTCAAGGATTTTGTATGCTTTTTGTCTGTATCTGGATAAAACTAGAAAATGAAATAAAGATAAATTTTAAACAAATCATGCCGCCTCAGCCTCCGCAACATCACTACAATATGCCCCTTTTTAACCAATGACACCACCAAGCGTCTAATTCACTCTCTGGTTATCTCTCGCCTCGACTACTACAACTCTCTCCTCATTGGATTACCTTTGCATACATTATCCCCCTTCAGTCCATAATGAATGCTGCTGCAAGACTTATCCACCTTAGCAACCGTCCCGTGTCCTCCACCCCTCTCTGCCAATCTCTTCACTGGGTTCCACTCACCCTTTGTAACAATAATTTACAAAGCCATCCACAACTCTGTCCCCAGCTACATCTCTAACCTAGTCTCAAAATACCAACCAAGCTGCCCTCTTGGGTCCTCCCAAGACCTCCTGCTCTCTAGCTCCCTTGTCACCTCCTCCCATGCTCGCCTTCAGGATTTCTCCAGAGCTTCTCCCATCCTTTGGAACTCCCTACCCCAATCTGTCCGACTGTCTCGTAATCTATCCATCTTTAGACGATCCCTGAAAACCTTTCTCTTTAAAGAAGCCTATCCTGCTTCTATCTAATACACTGTCTTACTTTCTACATCAGCTCATCCCCCACAGCTATTACCTTTTGTATCAATTGACCCTCCCTCTTAGATTGTAAACTCTAATGAGCACGGTCCTCTGATTCCTCTTGTACCAAATTGTGATGTAACTGTACTGTCTGCCTTCATTTTATAAAGCACTGCGCAAACTGTTGACGCTCTATAAATCCTGTATAATAATATCTCACAAAAGTGAGTACACCCCTCACATTTTTGAAAATATTTTATTCTACCTTTTCATGTGACAACACTGAAGAAATTACACTTTGCTACAATGTTAAGTAGTGAGTGTACAGCTTGTATAACTGTGTAAATTTGCTGTCCCCTCAAAATAACTCAACACACAGCCATTAATGTCTAAACCACTGGCAACAAAAGTGAGTACACCCCTAAGTGAAAATGTCCAAATTGGGCCCAATTAGACATTTTCCCTCCCCAGTATCAAGTGATACTCATTAGTGTTAAACGGTCTCAGGTGTGAATGGGGAGCAGGTGTATTAAATTTGGTGTTATCGCTCTCACTCTCTCATACTGGACACTGGAAGTTCAACTTGGCACCTCATGGCAAAGAACTCTCTGAGGATCTGAAAAAAAAGAACTGTTGCTTCACATAAATATGACCTAGGCTATAAAAAGATCGCCAAGACCCTGAAACTGAGCTGCTGCAAGGTGGCCAAGACCATACAGCTGTTAAACAGGACAGGTTCCACTCAGAACAGGCCTCACTATGGTCGACCAAAGAAGTTGAGTGCTGGTGCTCAGTGTCATATCCAGAGGTTGACTTTGGGAAATAGACGTATGAGTGCTTCCAGCATTGCTGCAGAGGTTGAAGGGGTTGGGGGTCAGCCTGTCACTGCTCAGACCGTACGCAGCACACTGCATCAAATAGGTCTGCATGGCTGTCGTCCCAGAAGGAAGCCTCTTCTAAAGATGATGCACAAGAAAGCCCGCAAACAGTTTGCTGAAGACAAGCAGACTAAGGACATGGATTACTGGAACCATGTCCTGTGGTCTGAGGAGACCAAGACAAAAGTATTTAGTTCAGATGGTGAAAAGCATGTGTGGCGGCAACCAGGTGAGGAGTACAAAGACAAGTGTGTCTTCCCTACAGTCAAGCATGGTGGTGGGAGTGTCATGGTCTGGGGCTGCATTTGTGCTGCCGGCACTGGGGAGCTACAGTTCATTGAGGGAACCATGAATGCCAACATGTACTGTGACATACTGAAGCAGAGCATGATCCCCTCCCTTTGGAGACTGGGCCACAGGGCAGTATTTATTCTGACTACAAATATTGTAATAGTGACTTTAGCCCTTGTTGAGACCTCTATGCCTGGCCTGTATAAGCAGATATAATCACAGCGGACAGTCTTTATGAGATAGCTTGAACTCACCAGACACAATTTTTCCATAAGCATATATTTATTGCAAATAGCAGGTACAGCAGGCAACAAATGTGGCAGATGGTTGAAAGATGGTATCTGCAGGTCAAAACATGGTAATGTGTTCCAGGATGCAAGTAGATTGTGTGCGGCCTAGATATGTGTGGCCATCTTCTTCCTCATGAGACAGAGTCAACCAGGAACAGGAAAAGGAAGTACAACACAGTAAACCAGGAAGAGGAAATAACATCATAAGATGTGAGGGAACACACTAGACAGAATTGGAATGGTGCAATGACCACAATAACCACAAGATGGCAGTATAATAACCAACACTTATATAAACATTAAGATTGTTTCCAGGGCTCCCACTTTGAATATTTGTCTGTTGGTAGTAGAGCATCCCAATCTTGAATAGTTTCCGATAGCTGTCTTAATAAGGATTTACCTTGTATGGTGATGGGAACCGCAAATCCCATTGGATCATATAGACTGTTCACCACCGACAGAACACTGCATTTGGTGAATGGCTTGTCTGCAGAGCTGACTTGAAAGCCAAAGGTGTACTTAAATAAGTTCCACTATAAGCCCAGACTTCTCTGAACAGGAGCCATGTCCATTCCCAGATTCAAATATTTAAATCCTGTGGCAAGATCACCAGGCTGAAAGGCTTTCTTCACAGCAGCACTGTTTGGGGCAATCTTATGAAGTCTGAGGTTGGCCCCAGAAAGCATACCTTGAGTCCTTTGGAGCAGGTCTATGGCTTCTTCATCTGTGGGTAAGGATTTGAGTCTGTCATCCACGTAGAAGTCTCTCTCAATGACGTGTCGAGCATCTGCACCGTACTCTTTTTCACCATCAAGAGCAGTCCTTCGTAGACCATATGTTGCTACAACAGGCGAGGGACTGTTTCCAAATACATGTACTTTCATGCAGTATTTAATCACTTCATTGTTTATGTCATTGTCACGGTGCCAAAGAAACCTTAGAAAGTTCCTATGGTCTTCTCTTACTACAAAGCAATGGAACATTTGTTCAATGTCAGCAGTTATGGTGACTGGCTCTCTTCTGAACCTCATAAGCACTCCTACAAGGCTGTTGGTTAGGTTAGGACCAGTAAGAAGAACATCATTCAGGGATATATCTTGATGCCTGGCACTGGAGTCAAACACCACCCGGATTTGCTTTGGTTTAAGTGGATGATACACTCCAAAAAAGGCAGATACCAGCACTCGTCATGTTCAAGAAGAGGAGGAGCTGGCTCAGCGTGATCATTGTCAAAGATCCTTTTCATAAATGCAATGAAATGTTCCTTCATTTCAGGCCTGTTCTTTAGTGTCTACTGAAATGAGTTGAATCTGGATAAAGCTTGTTCACAATTATTTTCTTTCAATAGTTTTTATTAAGATATTACAAACAAGAAAAACAGATTATCGTATGCACAATAAGTGTACAAAGTGCATGCATATGTCCCTCATGGCCATAGAATAGTATCAAAACCATACCTTTACTGAGAGCTCCGTGCCAATCTGTCATAAATATCCTGTCACCGGGCATTCCTGGGGGTTTTAATTGTGGTGATCGATACCCTCCAGCACCCTGGAACTGTCGCGAGTGGCAATTATGCAAGCAAAGAACAAGCGCAAGTCGCCGAGAGAACAGAAATCATCAAAAGCCTGGAAGAGCCAGGTCACCACAGGAGAGGACGGACACGAGGCATGCAGCGGCACCCAGAGAGTCTCCATCAGCCGCCGGTCCACTCTTAGTTCTGGGGAGGCTGCTGCTGTGGACAGCATTACCCAGTCGATCTTAGAGGCCATTGTCCTGTCCAAAGCTGATGTAATGCAAAGAATTGACCTTCTGGCATCTGAGTGCTCATTAATCCGTCATGATATGGACAAATTTAAGGGCAGACTACGTGAGGCAGAAGACCGAATCAGCTCAGTGGAAGATGTGCAAGGCGCACATGTGGCACAGTTGGCTGACCTGCATGACCTGGTAAAAAGTCTCACGGACAAAATGGAGGATGCCGAGAACCGGCAAAGACGGAACAACATACAGGTAGTGGGGCTGCCTGAGGGGGCGGAGGGGCCTCAGTCAGTAACTTTTGCTGAACAATTCTTTATGAAATTGCTGGAACTACCTGCTATGCCTCCCACCTATGTGATCAAGCGGGCACACAGAGTTCCTATGGGGAACCGATCTCCTGGAGCCCAAAGCTTTTTTGGCTTGATCCTTCTCCACAGGCCTTCTACACAGACCTCAGTACATGAAGAAGAGATGTTTGTAATGGCTGGAGCATGGCTTTGTTGCTGCCCACCATGATTTGATGCAGGGTTCAATGTAGATGGCTGCAGTGGATTGTCTGGAAGTGGAGCAGGATGCATAGCTGTAACGTGTTTGTCACTACTGCATTCTGTGCACTTGATGGCAACTTTACAGTTTTTAGAAAAATGGTTATAGGGAGCACAGCACCTATAGCATATTCCAAGTTTCTAGAGAATCTCCCTGTGTTATTGGATAGTCTTTGCCCTAAGCCCACATTTCTTTAGAGGGTGAGTTTTTTTGTGAATAGGACACTGACGATTTGGATCTTTATCTCTATCACCTGAATCACTCTGGTGAGCGGGAGAGGATACGGAAGGTGAGATGTCTGTCTTTTTAGCAGATACTGCTCTATATAAGTCTATGTTTAGCTGCTTTGTTATCATACATTGATGATGATGATAATGATGATGTTGCAGGCAAGCTAGATTCACTGAAGCTGAAGCTGGGATCATTTCTTGTCCAGGCTTGTTCACTGATGAACCTGCAAAAATATGAGAATGGAGGAAAGGATACGTTATAGTCTCTTTTATACCCTGAGCCCTGTTGTGCCCATTTCTCCTGCAGGTGTATGGCAGTTTAGACACCACTGGGCTCACGCCATGGGCGGTGTCCAGGTAGCTCAGCCCAGGTAGGCGAGGGTCTGTCTTTGCCAACTCTAGCTCCATGAGGAGGTTACTTAATTCTTGAAGCTTGTGATGATCTTTGTTTTCTATTTGTGGGAAGTTTTGCAGTCTCTTGAATAGAGCACTTTCTATGGCTTCAGAGCTACCATAGGTTTGTTCAAGTCTTGCCCATGCAGCAGCAAGACCTGCATCTGGGTAGTCAACATGTACTGCTCCCAGTCTTTTAACACGATCTGCAGATTCTGGCCCCAGCCACTCTATGAGCAAATCAAGTTCCTCCTTGGCAGTAAGGTTGATATCAGCAATATAAGCTTTGAAGGTTGATCTCCAAGCTCTATAGTTCTCTGGACAGTCATCGAACCTTGAGAGGCTAATGTCAATGAGCTTGCGGTGAATCATATATCTGGCGAAGTCAGACAGGTCTGATTTCTCACTCTTTGGTGCCAAAGTAACTTGTGGGACCCCTTGGATGTGAAAGTTCTCTGGTGGCACAGGAGAGGATTCTATATCATTGCAAACACTATGCCTTAGCACATATTCACTGGTGTGTACAATTGGATCTTCCATTTCTGCAGGAATAGAACAATCTAAGTTAGTACTTCCTCCCATTGCTTGTTCAAGGACCTTAAGCCTTGCTAGGGCAGCTGCTTCCTCCCTTTCCATTTGCAGAATCTTTATTTGGGATTCTGCCTTTGCTTGGTGAGCTTTGCTCTGAGCTTCTATCTCTGCTTGAAGAGTCTTGCTCTAAACTTCCATTTCAGCTTGGCGAGCTTTGCTCTGAGCTTCCACTTCAGCTTCTTTTATGGCAAATGAGCTTCACACTTTATTTGCTTCTAGACTTGCATGGGCCTCTATTAGCTTGTCACTTAATGTTGAACTTCTAGAGCGAGAAGATCTAGAAGAACATGTTGTAAGCTATGTAGATATGGATTTATGATATCTGGTCTCCTGCAGTTTAGCGATGCGGAGTTCCGCCTTATCCTTGAGATCTCTTTGTTGGTTTAGTTCGTCTGTCTTAGACAATCCTGCTAAAGAGCCCTCTATATTAGAGTCCTTTAAGAAAGCTGTGTATTTTGCAGACAGCCACTGGTAGCGCTCATACGCTGCAAATAGGCGATCTGTAGAATTTCTTAATTCAGTTTGTTGATTGGAGCGTGGCAAGACTGACATGCAGTATGTAGTTTTGTCCCACAGTTCTGACAGATTGCTGGAGAACTCATCTCTACTGGTTTCGTAGTTTTCTCAAAGTTTCTGTGTTGTATTATTGTGTGTTGGGTCTTACATTTTGCTCTGCGATATCTACAGAATCTGCTCCCTGTACATCTGTGTGGTCAGAGGCATGCTGTATCTGTGTAGATTCAGTGATAAAACAATGTTCAGAGGCTTGTCTAGACATTTTTTCAAGTTTTGCAAAAAATGGTTACTGTCTCTTTAAGAAGACGAACAGCAACTTAGACAGGTGGGATAACACAGTTCAATGCACAGAAACAGTTTTCAACATTCACTGATGAAGTGCAGTAAGCTTGTGCGACCATGTGCTTTCAAAAGATGGCGGATGGCACTGAGCTTGATTGCAGATTAAACATACAAATCTACACAGCAGGCTGTAGGAATTCTACCTCGTGTTTGACTTCACATCTACACAGCAGGCTGCAGGAATTCCACCATGTTTTGACTATTCTGACTCCAACTGTTGTAATAGAGACTTTATCCCTTGCTGAGACCTCTATGCCTGGCCTGTATAAGCAGATATAATCACCGCGGACAGTCTTTATCAGATAGCTTGAACGCACCAGATACCGATTATTCCATAAGCATAGATTTATTGCAAATAACAGGTGCAGCAGACATCAAATGTGGCAGGTGGTTGAAAGATGGTATTTACAGGTCAAAACATGGTAATGTGTTCCAGGATGCAAGTAGATTGTGTGCGGCCATCTTCTTCCTCATTAGACAGAGTCAACCGGGAACAGGAAAAGGAAGTACAACACAGAGTGAACCAGGAAGAGGAAATTACATCATAAGATGTGAGGAAACACACTAGACAGGAATGGTGCAATGGCCAAAATAACCACAAGATGGCAGTATAATAACCAACAATTATATAAACATTAATATAACTATGCATAGCATTACATTTACATGATAAGTGTAACAGCACAGCATTCCAACATGATAACGACCCCAAACACACCTCCAAGACAACCACTGCCTTGCTAAAGAAGCTGAGGATAAGGGGATGGACTGGCCAAGCTTGTCCCCAGACGTAAACCTTATTGAGCATCTGTGGGGCATCCTCAAATGGAGGGTGGAGGAGCACAAGGTCTCTAAAATTCACCAGCTCTATGATGTCGTTATGGAGGAGTGGAAGAGGATTCCAGTGGCAACCTGTAAAGCTCTGGTGAACTCCGTGTCCAAGAGGATTTAGGTAGTGCTGGAAAATAATGGCGGCCACACAAAATATTGACACTTTGGGTCAGATTTTGGACATTTTCACTTAGGGGTGTACTCACTTTTGTTGCCAGCGGTTTAGACATTAATGACTGTGTGCTGATTTATTTTTAGGGGACAGCAAATTTACACTGTTATACAAGCTGTACACTCACTACTTTACATTGTAGCAAAGTATCATTTCTTCAGTGTTGTCACATGAAGATATAATAAAATATTTACAAAAACGAGAGGGGTGTACTCACTTTTGTGAGATAATGTACATATAGGTGGGTAAGAGGTGAGAATATAAATGGTGAATGAGAGTAAGAAAAAAGATAGATAGATAGATAGATAGATAGATAGATAGATAGATAGATAGATAGATAGATAGATAGATAGATAGATAGATAGATAGATAGAGTGCCCATCAGTGCCGCCTCACCAATGCTCATCAGTGCAACCTCATCAGTGCAGCCTCATCAGTGTCAATCAGTGTAGCCTCATCAGTACCTCCTCATCAGTGCCCATCAGTGACATTTCTGAGTGCCCATCAGTGTCGCCTCATCAATGCCCATCAGTGCAGCCTCATCAGTGCACATCAGTGCAGCCTCATCAGTGCCCATCAGTGCAGCCTCATCAGTACCTATCAGTGCCGCCTCATCAGCGGCCATCAGTGCACATCAGTAAAAACTTGTTTTTTTCAAAATTTTCGGTCTTTATCTTTATTTGTTTAGCAAAAAAAATCAAGTATCGCCAAAAGAAAGTTCTATCCAAAAAAGTTTATTGAAGTGGTTAAAGGTTATTTACTCAAACAATAAACAAAAATGTAATATATTGAAGATCACTAGTCCTTGGATATGGTGGCTGCAAGTGAGTAACGCACATCTCCTGTACCTGGGTGGCTACACTCACTCCTCCACTGTATTTATGGAGGGAGCTATGGTTATCACCCAGGTTGAACTTGAAATTGGTCTTCCCTTTCTTCATCTCTGTTTATATGGTGTGGGGGGATTAGTAGTCTACAGATAATAGTGTCTGTGCTTTCATTTCAGCTCACAAGAAGTGTCAATGCCATCGTGTTTATGGCAAAATCAACACGTATGTTCTGTACTTGCTGAAAATGCATTTAACCTAATAAAATGAAAACTAATATAGCCAGTACATTTTAAAACTGGTAAACTGGGAATCTACTATACTTTTTGGTCTTGGCTTTAGATACGTTTTAAGAAAATATGTAAATATTTGAATATCTACAGTGTTTCCACAAATTAACTTAAAACAAATGTATTAGAGGCCTCTTAAACACATGAAAAGAAATTTGCCTTTATGGATGGCATTCTCATTTGCTGCCTGCTGTTCATACGCAAAGGTAATATCATGCACCTGTGGACATCCTGTGAGAAACACAGCAATACTAGAGCAGACAGAATCTGGAGTAGCTGTGCATGGCAACCAATCAGCTTCTATCTTCAGTTTGTTCAGTCAAGCTTTTAAAATGAAAGATAGAAGCTCATTGGTTGCCATGTACAGAGCTCTAGATTCTTGCTGCTCCAGTTTTGACAAATTCCCCTCCCTGCGTTGTATCCTTTGGCATGTCTCCTCTGCTTATTTGGAAAGGATCTGATGCATCTTTTAGGCACCATTTTAGTTGTACTATCAACCCCTTGCAGACCGCCCAACGTACATTTACTGCGGCAGGGCGGCCTCTCTGTGCCAGATCACATAGTAAATGAGTGTTTTACCTAAACCTAGTGATAAACTTAGTGATTGTACACAGTGGGAGCCCAGCAGCGGGTACCGCAGGCTCAATGTCTGCCGACACCCACCAATTGCACAGGGCACAGGCAGAACGACAATCTGCCTATATAAACAAGGCAGATTATCGTTCTGTCTGAAGGGAAGGCACTGATCCTGTGTTTCTGCTAAACACAGATCTTTGCCTTCTCCTAGTCAAAGCACCTTCCCTGCAGTGAGTAAGCTCACTGTAGGCACACAGTAAGCCCCTGATGCTTCCCTGCCAGTGTCATTAGTACAGTGCATATTTTTTAGCACTGATCACTGTATTAGTGTCACTGGTCCCCAAAAAGTGTCAAAAGTGTCAGTCAGGTGTCCAATTTGTGCACCACAATGCCGCAGTCCTGCTAAAAATCGCTGATCGCTGCCATTACTAGTAAAATAAATAAATAAATAAAAATATCCCATAGATTGTTAATGCTATAACTTTTGCGCAAACCAATCAATATATGTTTATTGGTATTTTTTTTACCAAAAATATGTAGCAGAATACATACTAGCCTAAACTGATGAAGAAATTACATTCTTTTTACATTCTTTTATTTAGCTGTGACCAAGGCCATTTGTGCTGAACCGCATCAGCTTTTATGACCCTGTACCGTACCTAACGTCACAATAAAGATCATATTTGGAAATACTGGAGTTGCCGGCTATATTCCTGTTTAATACATTTTTTTATTGGATATGTTTTATAGCAGAAAGTAAAAAATATTGTTTTTTTCAAAATTGATCAAAAATCAAATTAAATCAAATACCACCAAAAGAAAGCTCTATTTGTGGGAAAAAGAGGGCAAACATTTTATTTAGGTACAGCGTGGCACGGCCGCGCAAATGTCAGTTAAAGTAACCGTATTGCAAAAAATGGCCTGGTCAGGAAGGGGGTAAAACCTTCTGGCGGTGAAATTGTTAAAGTTTATTCAATCCAACTTGAAAATTGACAACACATGGATTTTCTATTCTAAAACTATTTTTTTTATGTTTTGTTCAATCAGAGCTCAGCACGAATAAATATATTCATCTATTTCACATGTTGTTCCCTGAACACAACAAATGTAAACAAGTTAACGTGTTCAGATTAGGAGCTATCACAAACAACATACAGATGCAGCAGGCTACATTTATGTGACACTGAGAACATTGTATACAATCAATGTGCCAAGGCTTTGCTGTTTTTTTGGTCATGACTTCATTTGTGCAATCTGAAAATACGTTTGATTGCTGCTCCTATAGAACATCTTTGTCAATATGGTAATGATCAGGTTATTTACAGAATCACTACAGAATGTTCAGAGCTGGAAGAACAAGGAAACATTTATAGGAGAAATTGTGTCTTCCCAACAATCTCTGACATCATAAATTCAGTGTGGCACAGGAGAAGCAGGAAAGCAGCTGAGTTCTACATGGAGAGAGACTCTTTAAAGAATCCACCATATAGTCGGTGAGTGGCAGTCCCTGGGAGTTGGATGAGAAGGCTGAGACAGTCTAGGAGGAGAGAGAGCAGTCTGTAGAAGTTAGGAGGAGCCAACCAAGGGGAAGGAGAGTGATTAGACTGCAGGACAGGCCGGATGGGTCTGGAAGATGGATGGGCTGGGAGTAGTAGCTTATCCAAGGCACAGCTAGCACCAACGTACTTAGTTACACAACAGAGGGTCCACCATTTCAGGCCAGGAACCCAGTGATTCTTACCAACAAAAGGTGGTTCTGAGGCCTTGCCCATGGCTGCAGCAGGCCTCACCATGTGCTAGCTGTGGTGAAGAGGAGGTGTCATGGAGGTCTGATAAATTTCCTTTCAGATCAGGGAAACCAGTGTAACGGTCAGCAATTAGTGTGCTGGAGAGAGGAAAGGAGAAGAGTAATGGTCAGCAAGTAGTGTGCTGGAGGAGAAAAAAGTGTATATACCGGAGGTGTATATAGTAGGTACTATGATCAACTACTGGGCATCCCACAGTCATCCCTTATCCCTATCCAAGTTCAAACCCCTAAATAAAACAACAAAACAAAGTACCGGCCTGTTCAGTGACTCTGGGTGTGTGTAATTTGTGTGATTGAGGGCAGTGGGCAGGTGGACCACAATTATCAGCCACTCTCGAGGGATTACATGGCTTCATTTGGGGGCTCGTTTTCTGGGATTCACCTGCAAGGCTGCCAGTCGTTGCCTCTAGCAACCGCAAGAGAACTGAGCCAGGAACTGTAATTGTTTTATTGCTAAAGTGGACTGAACATTGGGAAAAGGGACTTGTGTGTTTGCCAGCTAAACAGTAAAAGCTTTACAAGTGTCCCCATAGCAACTGGTGAGAGTGGTTGCCAATTGCTGTTCTCGCCTGCCCAGTCACCGCAATCGGCACTGGGATGAGCACTTGCATCATCCTGCAATTCAGTGACTTTGTACCATGTGCCATTACCTCTGGCAAACACGCCGGGCGACCAGACACATGGATTACAAATATGTTCTGTGCCATGCTAAGGCCAGACATTACCCACTGGATTACAAATATGCCTGACCTCTCATACTACATCAAAGGATCCAACGATGTAGGCACCACACTGTCCACACAGAGATTGCTGGAGGACTGCAGATGTTTGTTTTCTCCCCTCACTTGAACAGACCACGCCAGCCTGCCACCCCCACGCCCAATGGCAGAGACTTGGCACATTGAAAGGACGTTAGGGGTGAGGTGTGTTCTAGGGCTCACAATGTTTTTTAAGGACTGCATGTTCGGGGAAGGGCTCTTCCCATCAGGAACCTTAAAGAAGAACTCTTACATAGACTTTCTTTGTTTCTGCTCCTGCAATGGGATCATTTGTAGATAGTTTTAGTTAGTTGTTCTCTCTTCTCTTAGGAATTCAAGGATGGACTGGCTAGTCATCTTCATCTGTCGAGAGTCAAGTCAATGAATTGCTACTACAAATCATGCAGAGAAAGTATTTTTTCTCTGGGAGAAATGCTTTGGTCTAGGAATGTACAGTATATTGTGTATATGTCTGGTTAGCTGCAGAGACAGGTAGCTAGGAATGTATTTTATTGTACAGTGTAAATAATATACAGAAATGGTGTTGGTATATTTTTGTACTTAATTTATTTGTACAGTTTCCCATCCAAGTTTTTTCCCTTTTCCCCTCCCATTTTCTGATTCTGGAATGCCTGTGCTTTTGGGCTCAAGAGCTATTTTTGTAAATTTGCAGCTGAGGGACCAGCTGATGTTTAGGGGGGGTGTGAGTGTAGCGCCTCCATAGTGTAGGTGGCAGGAGAGGAAAAATCTAGTCGGACCTGCCTGTAAGTGCAGGCCTAGGTGTTTTGATCTGGGCTGGGAGTGGCTCAAGGGAGGGGTTGGAGATGGAGGGAAGGGACACTTCTTGGAGATTTCCTCCCCTTGAGCTGGGAAAGCTCGAGAAGGGGGATGGATGAGGAGGTGTCACTTCCTGATGTATGGCAAGGAGCCCTGACCAATCCACAGGCTGGATTGGCATGGGTCAGGCCTCCTTAAATAAAGCAATCTGCCAGCAGGTGTCAGGAGAGTGTCGGGTGGAAGAGAGGAGGATGTAGCTTGATCAGGCCTCGTCTGGGAGGGAATCCCCCTGTCTGGGGGGTGAACCTGAGGCCTGGGGCTTGGGTGCAGCCAGGAGCGGGAGTCGGCTCCTGGAGTGGCACAGGAGGAGCAGGAGAGCAGCTGAGTTCTACATGGAGAGAGACTCTTTAAAGGATCCACCATATAGTTGGTGAGTGGTGGCCCCTGGGAGTTGGATGAGAAGGCTGAGACAGTCTGGGAGGAAAGAGAGCAGTCTGTAGAAGTCAGGAGGAGCCAACCAAGGGGAAGGAGAGCCATTAGACACGCGGAAGGTGAATGGAGGACAGGAACTCGGCGATCACTGCAAGCACATCAATGACCCCCCCCTGGCGTTAGACAGATGAGAAGGCGGCAGTGGAGATTAACCTTAAAATATTAGGTAGTGGGGAATGGAGAGCCGGGCCATTCTCCTCTCAGTTCTCCTCCGGGCTGAACAGAAAGTGTGTCCTGAGACACAATTGGCCAGTGTGTCCTGAAACATGATTGGCCAGTGTGTCCTGAGACACGATTGGGAGTCCTAAGATTCCCTGGTCAATCGGGTCTCAGGAGCTGCTTCCTGATTGGCCAGGAGAAGAATCAGGAAGACAATAGCGGATATTAATTCACTATTGTCACACAAGTGGGTGGGCTCGGGGTGCAGTGCTCTGCGCCCCGAGCCCACCCTTTTTTGAAGCCAATTAGAGCCACAGGCTCTAATCACGTGCTTCCAAAAAAACCTAATTTGAATCCATGCATCCTGCATGTAGATTAGGGGCCGGGCGCATGCATTAGGGGGGTGGCGCCCCTGCACCCCGTATGGGTGGGCCGCCGCTGTTCAACACATAGTCCAAAAAATAGACCACATAAAAAGGAGGTATGGAGCCACCCATTCCTTTTTCTCTTTTATATAAAAGCAAAGGATTAACCACTTCAGCCCCGGAAGGATTTCGCACTTGAGGACCAGAGCACTTTTTGAGATTCGGCACTGCATCGCTTTAACTGACAATTGTTCGGTCATGCGACATTGTACCCAAAAAAAATAGATGTCCTTTTTTCCCACAAATAGAGCTTTCTTTTGGTGGTATTTTATCACCTGTGCGTCACTTCTGATCACCGCTATAAACAAACAAAGAGCGACAATTTTGCAAAAAAAAACAATATTTCTTACTATTTGCTAAAATACATATCCAAAAAAAAAATAAAAAAACTAATTTATTCATCAGTTTTGGCCGATATATATATTCTTCCTCATATTTTTGGTAAAAAAAAAAAATCGCAATCAGCGTATATTGATTGGTTTGCGCAAAAGTTGCAGCATTTGCTAACGATGAGAATTAAATTATGGGCTTTTTATTATTTTTTTTTTTATTAGTAATGACCGCGATCTGTAATTTTTAGCGGGACTGCGATATTGCGGCAGACATGTCGGACCATTTTGACACTTTTTTGGGACCACTGACATTTATACAGCGATCGGTGCTATGAAAATGCACTGATTACTGTGTAAATGTCACTGGTAGGGAAGGGGTTAACATTAGGGGGCGATCAAAGGGTTACCTGTGTTCCCTGGAATGTGTTTCTAACTGTGTGGGGGCTGGGCTGGCTGGGGTAGGAGAGTGATCATGGCTACCATACACAGGGAGCCTACGATCACATTCCTTCCCCACTGACAGAACGGGAATACGCTTGTGTACATTAGGGGTCCCCGTTCTGTCACTGTCGGGGGAGCAATCGTGGGTAGCCGGCGGACATCGAGTCCACCCTACCCACTCCCTGGCTCCCCCGCTACACAGTGAGAGCGCGATCGCAGCCGCTGTCACGTGACGTCGATTCGCGATATCGAACCATTTTGCCGCCGTCAATCCAAGGCGTGCTGTCAGCAACTGGTTAAGAAGAAAGAAACAGAGGAAGAAAGGGAAAGGAAGAAGAAAAAGAAAAGAGAGAGAGGAAAAAAGGGGGAGGGGGGGTAATAATGGAAGCTTAAGGTGGTACAACAGTGCATCAGTGCACTATGGGCATTTAGGATGTATTACTTGTTGGGCAAAATTATGGACCCAAAAGAGCATTTCCTTCCTCAGAAAGGACAAAGATATTCCACAGTCTCCAGATTTTGGAATACTTTTCATGTTTATGTTGCGCTGAAAGTATTACGTCTTTCATCCTATTGATTTCCACTTTATGGAGCCAGCAACTGATAGTTGGTGGTTGCGAGTTTTTCCAATACAGTGGGATACAAGATTTGGCGGTATTCAACAGGTGACGCACTATTGATTTTTTTTATAAATTTTCACCAGAATGGCCGAAACATGCAATAAGAAAAAAGCTGGATCGTCAGGAATCTCGTAATCAGTGAATTTTTGTATAAGCTTCTGGATCTTCTTCCAGTAATATCCTAACTGCTAGTTTTCTAACCTTGAAGAGATGAGACTTAAAGGATCACTAATATCATTATCCAATAAGAACTTTATATTCTTAAAGTGTAAAATAAAGCTAACTATACCTAATCTTAAACCCCCCTCCTACCCAGACCAATTTTCAGCTTTCAGCGATCTCACACTTTGAATGACAATTGCGCGGTCGTGCAACACTGTATCCAAATGAAATTTTTATCATTTTTTCCCCCATAAATAACGTTTTCTTTTGGTGTTTTTTAATCACTGCTGGGTTTTTTTTTGCTAAAAAAAAAAAAGTTTCATAGTTTTTTTATATAAATTTTGAAAACAGGTAATTTTTTTTACTTCACTGATGTGTGCTAATGAGGCTGCACTGATAGGCAATAATAGGCTGCTCTGATGGGCACTGATAGGCTGCACTGATGGGCACTAATAGGCTGCTTTGATGGGCACTGATAGGCTGCACTGATGGGCACTGATAAGGCAGCACTAATGGGCACGGATAAGGCGGCACTAATGGGCATTGATAGGTGGCACTGATAAGCACTGATGAGGCGGCACTGATGGTTGGCACTGCTGGGTGGCACTGAATGGCACTGATAAGCGGCACTGACAGGTGGCACTGATGGGTGGCACTTATGGGCACTGATGGGTGGCACTGATGGGCACTGGTGGGTGACACGGATAGGCAGCACTGATCGGTGGCACTGATGGGCATTGATTTGTAGCACTGTTGGGCAAAGGTAGGTGGCACTGTGGACACTGGTAGGTGGCACTGTGGGCACCGGTAGATGGCTCTGGTGAGTACTGGCAGGTGGCACTGGCTGGTAATGATAGCTGGCACTGGTGTGCACAGACGAGTCATCCGCGGCTCTCTGTGCGAGGGACCGATGTCCCTCTGACAGAAGCCGGTGATTGGCTTCTTTTTCCCCTCAGGCTGACACGCTGAAAAAAAAATTCCGATCACCGGCTTCTGTTTACATCACGTGATCAGCTGTCATTGGCTGACAGCTGATCATGTGGTAAGGGGTGGGACCGTCCCCTTACTCCGATCTGTGATCAGCCGAGTCTCATGGACTTGGTGATCACAGAGCGCGCTGCACGCGACCTGCAGCGGCTCGTGCACGGGAGGACGTCCATGCCTGGCAATTGAGGTTCGTACTGTAGCTGTCTTTCGGCTATAGCACGGATCTCAAGAGGTTAAAAATGTTCCCTCTCCCCATCTCCTACTTATTCTTCCTAACCTGTGCAAAAAAAAAGATCTGTGTACTTACCTACCTTCACTTCGCTCTAGTACAGTCACGTGATCCCCAGCTCTGGCTCTCCTGTGTCAGTAAGTGGCTGCTGCAAGGTAAAGGATGTAGTACCAACAATGTCTGGGATCCTGTGGGTGACGTCACAGCTCCAGGAATTCCCATCCATTGTTGAGTGTGCCCTTACACTGAGCTGTAGAATCATGTGACAGAAGCAGAGTGAAAATGGATATGTAGCGCTGCCCCCTTGAGCGTTGCTTAAAGAATCGATCCCTATTGGATCTCTTCATTCAGAGAGTCCTCCACCAGCCCTGACACTCTTGGTTCGCTCATATTGCAAGGTTTTATGATCAATAACTCTATTTTAATAATGGAGACCACAATACAAGTAGAGTTAAGAAGGTTTACTTTAACTCCTGTTTCTGGAAAAAATAACAACTGTGAACAGCAAATATCTCAATCCTTCACAAGAATAGTCAACTTGAAGATTCTGGTGAACAAAAGGAGTAAATGATTTGTACACTTTCACCACTCCCTGTATTCTCCAGTAATAACAATAATTGAAAATAATGCAATTCCTCCAACTGAGTTTAAATAATACCTACTGGGTCTTTGCAAAAGAGGTAATTTAATAGTATCTACTGGAAACGACAAATGAAATAGTACAGTCAATCCCTATTTCAAACAGATGACCCAAAGGATAAATTGGTACCACTCAATGGATTTGGTCTCAACTTATAAGCAGTATTCTACAATGCACAGATACACTATATAAGTTAGCAATTGAACTATGGCTAAACAAATACCTTAAGTAACATTGGCTTCTATATTATTCCCCCTGTTCTAGCATAAAGAGTGCTTAGGAGGTAAAAAAAATGCAAAGCAATAGCCCTGAATATATGATTGAGGAGAAGATGGGTAGATGTAGTTGCAGTACTCCTGTCTTGAAATGTCCAAGCAATCTTCGGCCGGCAATAAGAATTAGGTACCTATGAATACTGTGTCCTTCTAATCAGTAAGATGAGACACAAATAGGTTCAATTCCACTGACTTCTTGAATAAAATTAGTCACAACTGCTATCCAGTATGAATAAACTGTAATCCAAGAGGCAATAAAGATATGCTGCAAAGACAGTATGTGTACGCTTATGTGTGGGCCTGAGCCCGCTCACCCATTCCAAGGAACTGTATGAAGGTAAACGATCTGGTAAATGATCCGGCGCTCAGTCAATGATGCTGGGAACGCTGGAACCGTTAGTTCATGTAGACTGTTTGCTCCTGTAATGTGTAAAGCATCCGCTGCACTCCTTGCAGGTCTCCTGATCGATAGATAGGACTGTTGCAGTAGCTGGCGCGGCTTCTATCTAGTCAGACATGAGATTCGGATAGTTCCATTGTTCGCTCACTGTATCGCTGGAGAGCAAATACTAGCTGGGTCACCTGCAGATGATTTCAGTCAGCTGGAACACTCTGCCTAGGCTGTAGGCCTATATCTGATGGCAGCAGCACGCATGGTTCCTCTCTGATCGATCATGCTATCCAAAGGGGCTGTTGTTAACTCCTCCTTGCCCTTAAATAAGTCTCCTACAATGCATTGCACCTCCCAGAAGTCTCAGCGCAGCACAGCCTGATGGGAAATGGAGTCCTTCTCATTAAGAGTCTGCTGACTATTTCCTCGTTCCACACTACAACTCCCACAAAGCATCATCCTGGCTGTAATTACAGTCTTTTCCAAAAGCAGACACTAAAGGGAGTTCCCATGTTAAGCAATGAACACCATTGTCTATGCCAGAAGAATATTTCTGAATTCCTGGATACAGATAAGTACCAGTGGTGGCCCCTCCATAAGGAGCCCCGCCCCCCTAATCTCTATGTGCGGGTCGAAGGAGTGCAGAACGATCTGCACTCTTATGATTCACAGGAGAAGTACAGCCATAAAAGCTTATTTTCACCTGGTGACCCAGTCAGTAAGTCTGTTGTTTTTCAACAGAACAAACTCATCTGTAAATGAATTCAAGGTTGAGGCAAGCCATTTACCACTGAGAGGCGTTCTTACAACGACCAGCTTTCATTCATATGTGTAAAATCTTTATCCCAAAAGAAAAAAAACTGTTGCTGTTACTGCTTGTGTAACTTCAATGTGAGCTGGCCTGGAGTTTGACTTTAACCACTTCAGCCCCGGAAGGATTTCACACTTTAGGACCAGAGCACTTTTTGCGATTCAGCACTGCGTCGCTTTAACTGACAATTGCGCGGTCGTGCGACGTTGTACCCAAACAAAATTTGCGTCCTTTTTTTCGCACAAATAGAGCTTTCTTTTGGTGGTATTTGACCATCGCTGCGTCATTTCTGATCGCTGCTATAAACAAAAGAAGAGTGACAATTTTGCAAAAAAAAAAAACAAATTTCTTACTTTTTGCTAAAATACAAATCCAAAAAAAAAAATAACAAAAAAACATTTTTTTCATCGGTTTTGGCCGATTTATATTCTTCCTCATATTTGTGATAAAAAAAATCGCAATTGGCGTTTATTGATTGGTTTGCGCAAAAGTGGCCGCCTTTACGGATGATGAGAATTAATTTCTGGGGTTTTTATTTTTTTTTCTCACATGTGGAAGGCTCCAGAATGCAGGATTGTAGCAGCTTTGCTGGAATCAGAACAGAAGCTCTCTTCCACACCTTGATGGCTGTCTACATATTTCCTTTCCATGCAGCAGGCTATGTGTTGTGGAACTACAGGTCTCAGCTGCACCAGGCATGTTGGCATGCTCCTAACAGCAGGCATTTCCAGTGATGACAGATAGCAGAGAAGGTAGCGAAAGCCGAGCGAAGCAGAGCCCCTCTAGGCAGATGGTGTGCTGGAGGATCAGCTTAAATAGCAGCATTCAGCCTCTCTTCTCCCATATGGATGGTTGGTCTCTGTCTGGACAATACTCCTTCCTAATTTATATGCACAGGAAAGACCCTGGAAATAAGTTAACCCTTTCCCTCCCTGCTGGGCAGCAGCTTACAAGCCGTTTTTGCTTAAATAAAAATGCAGTGCCGACCGGGCAAGCAATGCAGAGGACATGGGGACCCTAGCACCAGAATCCAGTGCCATGTCAAAGAGCTAATTTAGTCCCTGTATAAACTGATCATTCAGAACCATGAACTTAGATGATACAAATAGAAAGCAGGTTCAGGCACTATTGTGGGGAATAGACTTATATAAAAGAGGAGAATTGAACTAGCTTTGATGTTCTCACATGGTCCATATTAGTAGAAACAGCTGATGAATTAAAAGGAAAAACAGTGCAGTGGTAGGCACTGGTGAAAAAGTGGCTGTCGTCCCGAGAGTGTGTCCATGGACTCTGTAATGGAGAAGAAGAAGGAAGGGAGGCGCACCTAAGTGTAGTATGTTAAAACCATTTATTGCACAAAAAGAATTGCACTTACAGGAAGTAGATGTAATCATGCATGGATATGCCACAGTCTTTGTACCCCTCAGATGGCTGTCATCTGTGTGGTAGTTATACAGGGGTCCTCCGGTATGGGCTGATGTACTGTGGGTCCGGGGCTACGCGCTCCGAGCACAACAGCTCCTTCTACTGGCCCTCTGTACCCAGCCCCGGACCCACAGTACATCAGCCCATCCTGGAGGACCTCTGCATAACTACCACATAAACGACAGCCATCTGAGGAGTACAAAGACTGTGGCATATCCATGCGTGATTACACCTACTTCCTATAAGTGTAATTCTTTTTTGCAATAAATGGTTTTAACATACTACACTTAAGTGCGCCTCCCTTCCTTCTTTTTCCTGAACTTAGATGATACCTGTTATTTGACCAAATCTTGGCATGACAGTCTAGTCCAATCCATAGGGATTTGGGCCGAAGCATTGAGGCCAACACACTAACACAGGCCTCATCAATAATACCATGGCAGCATACAGGGCAGCCAGCAACTTATTCTAACCCTCTATCAGAGTGATGCTTAAAGGAGGGAGTTTCCTCTACCAGAATCACTGTCTCTCTGTTTCAACTGGTAACGGGTGAGTAGTGTTGAGCGAACCCGGACTGTAACGTTCGGGTCCGTACCGAACTTTAGGGTGTCCGTGGCACGGACCCGGACCCGGACATTTCAAAAATCGTTCGGGTTCGCTAAAAACTTTACAGGCCCAGGCCCAGGCACGGTGCCTGTGGGATTTCAAGCCATGCCTGGGCTTGCAATGTCAGGCCCAAGCGAGTTGTGATGAGTGGGCAATGGTCAACTTTGTCTCTCTGTCACTAAGACCATCTCCTTTGAGGGAGGAAATTCGTAGTGAGACTATCTCCCAATCTTATTCAACGACCGACGGGACATACGACGGTACCATAATAACTACTCCGGACACAATCACACAACCGGAGTTACGAAGCCGGGTTTAGGGATACCTAACCTGATCTGACAGTACGGTTCTAAACCAGTTTATTGTCCATAGTAGATTCAAGTCCTTTTTCTTCCTTCCCTCCGCGTGAATTCACATCATACAATTTTGGTAAATAA
>BLSH010558823.1:129926-146935 GCA_018402905.1 Glandirana rugosa
TCCACCCCCCTTCCCGTTATTTTACTTGATTTTAATTTATTTTCCCTATCCCCATTTATTTGTAGGGCACTTGCCCTAGTTTGAAGATGATTTTAGAACAGTTATATGGCTTCTACCGTTAATTAATACTTTTCAGACACAGTTTGAAGATGATCCACATTCACCTCCATTTTTGCTTTTTTTATGTTTTTATTTTTTTAAAAATATTTACAGTTATTTCCCTATCCCCATTTTTTGTAGGGCACTTGCCATACCCTTACCCCCATTTTACTTCCTTTTGCAGCCCTCTAGGGCTTTCAAGGACTTTGTTACAGCCATTTTTGTGCATAAAAGTTCGGGTCCCCATTGATTTCAATGGGGTTCGTTGTCCGTGCGATCGTTCGGGTTCCGTCCGGACCCGGACCCGGACTTTGTCCCGAAGTTCGGACGGACCAGCAGAACCCGAACTTCCAGAGGTTCGCTCAACTCTACGGGTGAGTCCACCACAGCCTATTTCTTAGTAAGGAACTCTGCAAACAGGTAGCAAACCAAGAAGTGTGTTTGCTTTTTTTTTACTGTACGTTTTTACAGGGGTGGATAAGTCCTAAGAAAGATTGTGTTGCACAAAAATCTGACAAAATGGCACATCTTATTATCACCAAGTTACCCAGAAAATCATTAAACATTCTGGCAGTTTTGGCATCACCCACAATGATTTAATTAGTCCCAGGTGTTTTGCTGAAATAGAAAATATGAAATTTACCTAAAATGTCTTTATAAAACAAGTAATTAAAGATGGCCCTGCTTCCCACGGTCCCTGGCTAATTTTGGGCATTGCATGTAGAGGAAATGAGATTGCATCTTTTCACACATTTAACCAGATTGTGTCATACATTGATGGTAGGGTGAGACCAATGACTCATGGCAGTTACCTTCTAACTTTAGAGCTTATGTCTAACTTTAGAGCTTATGACTTAAATGATAACTCATTCATAAGACATACTTTGCTGCTGTATTACATTGAGGGTCTGTTGAACTGGTATTATGAATCTCTCATTGAGTTGTGGAGAAACAAACCCCCTGACTGGCTATGTCACAGTAATTAAAGGGGTAATCCACCCAAAAACTGTTTATTAGTTAATGGGTTAACCTGCTTAGCTGGAGTCACTCGCAGAGGAGTTCTAGCACCAAGATCTATCTTCCATAGTTCCTGGCTGTGTTCCAATGGTTTTTGGGGTGGTCTCCTTCTGTGATTCTGCAATGAAATAAAATAAATACTCAGGTAAACAACTGACACTAACGATCTATTTAGATGTCTGTAGGGGGAAATGGGTATTCTTCCCAATGACCATCAGTGAAATAGTGCAATAAACTTGTATATACAACACTGACCACCAATGTAACAGGGCCACCAGTGTGAGTGGGGTCTTCTCCCCCTGACTACCAATCTAAGGGGGCACACACCATTTAACAAAGACACAACCAAGAAATTATCTGCAGACAACCGTGCTCCACTCCAAACAGTCTGTAAATCTCCATTTACCTCTCTCTTTCACAGTCTGTTTCCCACTCTCTCCACCCTCCAATGTGCTCTCTGACCTTTCTGAAAGCACATGATTTTATTACCCTTACAATCTGACTTCTGTTTCTACAAAACTCTACGGAAACTACCCTCCTACACCTGAAAAAATAAATAAATAAATAAAAAGGGGCAGACTCGATGGACTACTCAGTCTTTTTCTGCCGTCACTTTTCTATGTTTCTATGTTTCTATGATTAATGTCTTACTAACTGCTAAAACCAAAGGCCACTACTCAGTAATCATACGCTATATTACCAAAAGTATTAGGGTGCCTGTCTTTATACGCACATGAACTTTAATGGCTTCCCAGTCTAAGTCCGTAGGGTTCAATATTGAGTTGTCCCACTCCTTGCAGCTATAACAGCTTCAACTCTTCTGGGAAAGCTGTTCACAAGGTGGAGTGTGTCTATTGGAATGTTTGACCATTCTTCCAGAAGCACATTTGTAAGGTCAGGCACTGATGTGGACGAGAAGGTCTGGCTTGCAGTCTCCGCTCTAAGTCATTCCATCATTCTATTGAGTTGAGGCCAGGACTCTGTGCAGGCCAATCAAATTCTTCCACCCCAAACTTGCTCATCCATGTCATTATGGACCTTGCTTTGTACACTGGTGTGCAGTTATATTGGAACAGGAAGGGGCCATCCCCAAACTGTTACCACAAAGTTAGGAGCATGAAATTGTCCAAAATGTATTGGTATGCTGACACCTTAAGAGTTCTCTTCACTGGAACTAAGGGGCCAAGCCCAACCCCTGAAAAACAACCCCACACCATAATCCACCCTCCACCAAATGATTTGGACCAGTGCACAAAGCAAGGTCCATAAAGACAGGGATGAGAGAGTTTGGGGTGGAGGAACTTGACTGGCCTGCACAACCTCAACCCAATAGAACACCTTTGGATGAATT
Source organism: Glandirana rugosa (assembly GCA_018402905.1). NCBI lineage: Eukaryota > Metazoa > Chordata > Amphibia > Anura > Ranidae > Glandirana > Glandirana rugosa. The sequence continues at coordinate 132,394 of BLSH010558823.1, forward strand.
AGAGAGGAGACTGCGAGCCAGGCCTTCTCGTTCACATCAGTGCTTGACCTTACAAATGCACTTCTTGAAGAATAGTCAAACATTCCCATAGACACACTCCTAAATCTTGTGGACAGTCTTCCCAGAAAAGTTGTAACTGTTATAGCTGCAAAGGGTGGACCAAATCAATATTGAACCCTATGGACTAAGACTGGATGCCATTAAAGTTCATGTGTGTGTAAAAGCATGTGTCTCAATACTTTTGGTAATATAGTGTACTTCAAGATGTTTCTGACACCTTTGATTCAGTTGACCACCTGCTCCTCCTTAACCACGTGATCACTGGGCACTTAAACCCCCTTAACAACCAGACCAATCTTCAGCTTTCAGTGCTCTCACATTTTGAATGACAATTACTCAGTCATGCAACACTGTACCCATATGATTTTTTTGTCATTTTTTATACAAATGGAGCTTTCTTTTGACTGTATTTAATCATCACTGGGTTTTTTATTTTTGCGCTATAAATGAAAAAAGACCGAAAATGTTGTAAAAAAAAGCATTTTTCTTTGATTCTGTAATAAAATTTAGTAAATTAGTAATTTTCTTCATAAATTTTGAACAACATTTATACTGCTACATATCTTTGGTAAAAATAACCCGAATTAGTGGATATTATTTGGTTTTTGTGAAAGTTATAAAGTCTATAAGCTAGGTTGCCAATCACTGAAAATTGATCACCACTGATTACACCTGATATACTGAAGGCCTATCTCATTTCACTAACAAGCCAGGAAAGTAGAAATACCCCCCAAAATTAATCCTTTTTGAAAAGTAGACATTCCAAGGTATTTAGTAAGAGGCATGGTTAGTTTTTGAAGATGTCATTTTTTTCCCACAATTCTTTGCAAAATGAAGATTTTTTTTTTTCACAAAATTGTCATATTACCAGGTTATTTCTCTCACATGGATGGTGGCATGTGCATACCACAAATTACACCCCCAAATTACATTATGCTACTCCTCCTGAATATGGCGATACCACGTGTGTGATTTTTAACACAGCCTGGCCATATACAGAGGCTCAACATTGAAGTAGCACCTCCAGGCGTTCTAGGAGTATAAATTACACATCTAATTTCTCAACCACCTATTACATTTTTGACGGCCCTGGAGCACCAGGATAATGGAAACGCCCCAGAAATGACCCCATTTTGGAAAGCAAACACCCCAACGTATAATCTATGAGGCATAATGAGTCTTTTGAATGGTTCATTTTTTTCCAGAAGTTTTTGGAAAATGCGGAAAATAAATGAAAACGCATTTTTTTTTACATAAAGTTACATAGTTACATATTTAGTGAGGTTAAAAAAGACACCAGTCCATCAGGTCCAACCTATGTGTGTGCTTTTATGTCAGTATTACAATGTATATACCTCAATGTTGTGGTCCCTTAGGTGCCCATATAATAGTTTTTTGAAATTATCTATACTCCCAGCACAAACCACTGCTTGTGGAAGAGAATTCCACATCCTCACTGCTCTTACCGTAAAGAACCATCTACGCAGTTTAGGGTTAAACCGCCTTTCTTCTAGTTTTAGTGAATGGTTGCGTGTCTTTGTGTACTCTCTTGAGCTGAATAGTTTTGTCCCTGTTGTGGGGTTACCAGTACAGTATTTGTACATTGAAATCATATCCCCTCTCAAGAGTCTCTTCTCCAGAGAGAATACGTTCAGTGTTTGTAATCTTTCCTCATAACTAAGGTGCTCCAAACCCTTAATTAGCTTTGTTGCCCTTCTCTGAACCCTTTCCAGTTCCAGGACATCCTCTCTGAGGACTAGCATCCAGAACTGGACGGCATACTCCAGGTGCGGCCTCACCAGAGACTTGTAGAGTGGGAGAATTATTGATTTATACCAGGAGTTGATCCCTTTCTTGATGCATGCCAACATTTTGCTAGCTTTGCTTGCAGCAGCTTGGCATTGCTTGCCCCTGTTGAGCCTGCTCTCTACTAGGACACCTAGGTCCTTTTCCATCCTAGATTCCCCCAGAGGCTCTCCCCCTAGTGAGTAGTTTGCTTTCATGTTCTTGTTACCCAAATGCATTATTTTACATTTTTCCATGTTAAACCTCATTTGCCACTTATCTGCCCACCCCATTAATTTGTTCAGATCTTCTTGCAAGGTTTCCACATCCTGTGGAGAAATTATTGCCCTTGTTAGCTTGGCATCATCTGCAAATATTGAGACTGAGCTGTTTATCCTGTCCTCCAGATAGTTTATGAATATACTGAATAGGACTGGTCCCAGGACAGAACCTTGGGGAACCCCACTTTCCACACCAGACCATTCCGAGTACTCCCCATTTATCACCACCCTCTGGACTAGCCCCCATAATCAGTTTTCAGTCCAGATGCTCATCCTTTGATCCATGTTGACAGACTTTAGTTTGTACAGTAAACGCTTATGTGCAACTGTATCAAATGCTTTTGCAAAATCTAGATACACCACATCTACAGGCCTTCCTTTATCGAGATGGCAGCTCACCTCCTCATAGAAGGTTAACAGATTGGTTTGGCAAGAACGATTCTTCATGAAATCGCGTTGATTACCGCTAATGATACAGTTTTCATTACAATAGTCTTGTATATAATCACTTATTATTCCCTCCAAGAGCTTGCAAATTATTAATGTTAAGCTAACTGGTCTGTAGTTCCCAGGGATATATCTCGGCCCTTTTTTATATATTGGTGCTACGTTGGCTTTCCTCCAATCAGCTGGTATCATACCAGTCAGTAAACTGTTCTTAAAGATTAGGTACAATGGTCTGGCTATTACTTGACTGAGTTCCTTAAGGACCCACGGGTGCAAGCCATCTGGTCCCGGTGACTTATTAGTGTTAAGTTTTTCAAGTCTATTCCTGATTTTATCCTCAGTTAGCCATGAGGGTGACGTGTTGTGAGGACCCACATTGTAGTTTTGGATACTTGAACCCCGTTTCCTTTGTGAATACTGAGGAGAAAAATAAGTTTAACACCTTTGCCATTTCTCCATCCTTTGTAACCAGATTACCTACATCATTCTTTATGGGGCCAATATGATCTGACCTCCCTCTCTTACTATTTATATACTTAAAGAATTTCTTGGGATTCTTTTTACTCTCCTCTGCTATGTGTCTTTCATATTCTACCTTAGCCGCCCTGATTGCACCCTTACATTCCTTATTGGATACCTTATAAAGATGGAATGCTGACAGAGACCCCTCATAATTGTATTTTTTGAAGGCCTTCTCCTTTGCTTTTATATGTGCTTTTGCGTCAGAGTTAAGCCACCCTGGTCTTTTATTAGCTCTTTTAAATGTATTTCCCGTTAGGATACACTGGTTAATACCTTTGTTTAGTGTGTTCTTGAAGCACTCCCATTTTTCCTCCATGTTCATCATTCCTAGAATTTTATTCCAACTAACATCTTCCAGCAAGGAACGTAGTTTATGGAAGTTGGCTCTCTTAAAATTCAGTATCTTTGTATTCCCCTTATGTTTCCCCTTATTGATGATACCATCAATGGTATCAGTGGGAGGAATAGTGCCCCATCATTGGTGTCAGTGGGAAGAATAGTGCCCCATCATTGGTATCAGTGGGAAGAATAGTACACCATCATTGGTATCACTGGGAGGAATAGTGCCCCATCATTGGTATCAGTGGGAGGAATAGTACACCATCATTGGTATCAGTGGGAAAAATAGTACACCATCATTAGTATCAGTGGGAAGAATAGTACACCATCATTAGTATCAATGGAGGGAGTAGTGCCCCATCATTGGTGTCGGTGAAAGGAATAATGCAACATCAATGGTATGAGTGGGAGGAATAGTGCCCCATTATTGGTGTCAGTGGAAGGAGTAGTGCCCCATTATTGGTGTCAGTGGAAGGAGTAGTGCCCCATTATTGATGTCGGTGAGAGGAATAATGCCACATCAATGGTATGAGTGGGAGGAATAATGCCCCATTATTAGTGTCAGTGGGAGGAATAGTGCCCCATTATTGGTGTCAGTGGGAGGAATATTGCCCCATTATTGGTGTCAGTGGGAGGAATATTGCCCCATTATTGGTGCATTTTGAAGACCCCTGACATAGGGTATTTTTTTGCAAATTCGACTGCAAAAGTGGAGACACGCTTTAAAGGAGTAATATGGAGGGCTCAGATCATATCTAGTGTATCATGAGATGTAGATACAAATTTTAGCCGGGGCTCCCAGAGACCTGAAAATTAATTCAAATGTTTCTCCAGGATAAAATGTTTAGAAAGTCTGTTCTATAGTGTCAAATGTCCCGGTTGTCACACAATGTTTATCTATTCCCATAATTTCTCTCCTCTTCATATTCATCTTTATTCTTTATTGCCCTTCCACATTTTGCTTTTTACATTTTTCCACTTTCCTTCTTTATATGTGCACATTTTTTTTTCTTTAACCACTTGACCTCCGAAAGATTTACCCTCCTTCATGAACAGGCCATTTTTTGTTTTTTGCCAATTAGTTACTTAGAGCTTTCTTTTGGTGCTATTTTATCACCACTGGCTTTTTTATTTTTTTCGCTATAAGCGAAAAAATACATTTTGAACAAAAAAAAACTATATTTTTTACTTTCTGCTATAAAATATATCCAATAAAAAAAATGTAAAAATTGAATTTCTTCATAAATTTAGGGCAAATTTTATTCTGCTACATATTTTTGGTAAAGAAAATTACAATAAGCGTATATTGATTAGTTTGCGCGAAAGTTATAGCATCTACAAACTAAGGGATATATACTGGGGTTTTTATTTATTTTTCTACTAGTAATTTCGGAGATCAGCAACTTATAGTGGGACTGTGATAGTGTGGTGGGTAATCTGACACTGCCATTTTTGACACTTTGTGGGAACCAATGACACTAATAAAGTGATCAGTGCTAAAAATATGCACTGTCACTGTACTAATGACACTGACTGGGAAGGAGTTAACATTTAGGGCGTTCAAGGAGTTGTTTGTGTGCCTAACAGTGCTTGGTGCACAGTTAGTGTGGTGTGCTGTTTTTACTAAGGGATGTGCTGGTCTTTATTCCCCGCTTTGCAGGGAAACAGAAACTGGCACATCCCTGGCACATCCCTGCTGACAGGACAGAGCTTTGTATTGTTTACATTCCTGTCATCTTCTTCGCCGATCAGCAGGTGCTGATTGGTCAATCATTGCCTGGCACCCGCTAATCGGCTTGTGCTGTGACTAATCACAGCACAGCTGATGCGGTGCCCCCTACCCAAAAATGCTGGATCACGCATTAGATACATGATCCAGTGCAGGAGAGCCGTTCTGCCGCTGTACTCCTATGTGAGGTGGTCGGCAAGCCATTAAGTATAACTAAAGGCAAAAGAGAGGATTAGAACACTTGTCAGCTTTTAATTGCTGTCTACATTAGGGAGATTCACCCTTGAGATGAGGTCCCAATCATCCATGTGAAAATATTTTTATTATATCCACTGCACATAGAGAATGTTTGCAACATTTATACACTGCTCAAAAAAATTAAAGGAACACTTTGAAAGCACATCAAATTTCAATGGGGAAAATATCATGCTGGATATCTATATTGATATGGACTGGGTAATGTGTTCGGAACAAAAGGATGCCACATCGTTTGATGGAAATGAAAATTATCAACCTACAGAGGGCTGAATTCAAAGACACCCCGAAAATCAAAGTGAAAAAATGATGCAGCAGGCTAGTCTCTTTTGCTGAAATTTCATTGCAGCAACTCAAAATGGTAGTAGTTTGTATGGCCCCCACATACTTGTATGCATGCCTGACAACGTCGGGGCATGCTCCTAATGAGACAACGGATGGTGCCCTGGGTATTTCCTCCCAGATCTGGGGCATCACTGAGCTCCTGAACAAACTGAGGTGCAACCTGGTGGCGTCAGATGGACCGAAACATAATGTCCCAGAGGTGTTCTACTGGATTTAAGTCAGGCAAGCGTGGGGGCCATTCAATGGTATCAAATCCTTCATCCTCCAGGAACAGGTTGCATACCCTCGCCCATAGGTGTGGACAGCCTATTGCATTAGGGTGTGCACCCCAAAGCCCAAACACACATGCCTTTCTCTGCAGCCTCAGCTGCACGGGACAGTGAATGAATGGGAAGTGCTCTGTGCTGAGCGGATTCCTGTTCATTTACAAACTGGAGCATAGTAAACATAGTTTACTATGCTTTTGTTATAAATGAACACAGTGAGTGAGTGTCTTCATTTAGAAAAGAGAGGGGCCAGTAAGTGACACATGTACTATCCCCTTCCCCCCACTCTCCATTCTGAAACATCCCCCGCAGCAGCCAGGGGGAGAGTGGAGGAGGGAAGCCAACAACACTGGGGGGGGCAACATGAGGGGAAGCCCAGGCAACAGGGGGAATCAGCACCTCACGCAGTGATTAGGGTGTGCCCAGGCACACCTGGCACACGCCTATGCTCTCGCCACATGAGGCCAGGCATTGCCGTATACCAGGAGGAACCCAGGACCCACTGTAGAGGTCTGTGCATCTCTCCATGGATATGTCTCCCCAGACCAGTGACGGCTGGTCGGTCGGTCACCAGCCCCACACTTACCCCATTTAGGTTGCGGGCAGCGCTTCCTCTGGGCAGCAGGTGGCATCCCCTCCTGGTGCTTCATGGCGGCTTCCCCTGCGTCTCCTCCCTCCTCCTCCTCGGTGGCCAATAGGATCGCTTCTCCTCTCGGCCAATCGGGTGACGGGTCTCAGGACCTGCTTCCTGATTGGCTGGGAGGAGAATCAGGAAGACAATAGCAAATATTGTTACAAAACTAGGTGGGCAGAGCACTGCGCCCCAAGCTCATCCTCTGGCTCTAATCACGTGCTTCTAAAAAAAAACAAACATTGGAATCCATGAGTCCGGCACCCGGCATGTAGATTAGGGAGCCGGATGCATGGATTAGGAGAGGGCGGCACCCCTGCTCCCTGCATTATGGACCGCCACTGCCCCAGACCATCAGTGACCCACCACCAAACCGGTCATGCTGAACGATGTTACAGGCAGCATAACATTCTCTATGGCTTCTCCAGACCCTTTTATGTCTGTCATGTGCTCAGGGTGAACCTGTCCTCATCTGTGAAAAGCACAGGGTGCCAGTAGCGGACCTGCCAAATTTGGTGTTCAATGGCAAATGCCAATGGAGCTTCCCAGAGACGGGCAGTGAGCACAAGGCCCACTAGAGGATGTCGGGCCCTCAGGCCACCCTTAAGAAGTCTGTTTCTGATTGTTTGGTCAGAGGCATTCATACCAGTGGCCTGCTGGAGGTCATTTTGTAGGGCTCTGGCAGTGCTCATCCTGTTCCTCCTTGCAAAAAGGAGCAGATACCGATCCAGCTGATGGGTTAAGGACCTTCTACAGCCCTGCCTGGCGCTCCAGGTATCATATCATGCTATCAATATTGACACTGACTCTAGCCAAATGCAAAACTAGTGAAAAACAGTCAAATAAGATAAGTAGGGAAAAAATTGTCAGTGGCTTCTACCTGTAAAACCATTCCTGTTTTGGAGGTCGTCCCATTGTTGCCCATCTAGTGCACCTGTTGTTTCATTTCCATCAAACGATGTGGCATCCTTTCATTCCTAACACATTACCCAGTCCATATCAGTATAGATACCCAGCATGATATTTTTGCCCATTGAGATCTGATGTGTTTTCAAAGTGTTCCTTTAATTTTTTGGAGTGGTGTATAGCTATGGCCAGAAGTTTTGAGAAAGACACAAATATTAATTTTCACAAAGTTTGCTCCCTCAGAGTTTTTAGATCTTTTTGTCAGATGTTACTATGGTATACTGAAGCATCAAAGACTTTTATTGACAATTACATTACGTTTACGCAGAGTCAATATTTGCAGTGTTGACCCTTCTATTTCAAGACCTCTGCAAATCGCCTTGGCATGCAGTCAATCAACTTCTGGGCCACATCCTGACTCATGGTAACCCTTTCTTGCATAATCAATGCTTGGAATTTGTCAGAATTTGTGTGGGTTTTTTGTTCATCTCTTAAGGATCGACCACAAGTTCTCAATGGGATTAAGGTCAGGGGAGTTTCCTGGCCACGGACCCAACATTTCAATGTTTTGTTCCCCAAGCCACTTAGTTATCACTTTTGCTCTATCATGCTGGAAAAGGCATTGTACATCACCAACCTGTTCTTGGATGGTTGGGAGAAGTCGCGTCTTAGGCAAAATTGTGAGCGAGCCCACTCCTTCTCTCTGAGAAGCAGCCCCACACATGAACGGTCTCAGGATGCTTTACTGTTGGCATGACCCAAGACTGATGGTAATGCTCACCTTTACTTCTCAGGACAAGTTTTTTTTCCCAGATGCCCCAAACAATCAGAAAGGGGATTCATCAGAGAAAATGACTTTACCCCAGTCTTCAGCAGTCCAATCCCTGTACCTTTTGCAGAATATCAGTCAGTCCTTGATTTTTATCCTGGAGAGAAGTGGCTTCTCTGCTGCCCTTCTTGACACCAGTCCATCCTCCAAAGTCTTCACCTCACTGTGCTTGTGGATGCACTCACACCTGCCTGCTGCCATTCCTGAGCAAGCTGTGCAGTGGCGGTGCCCTGATCCCGCAGCTGAATCAACTGTAGGAAATGGTCCTAGCGCTTGCTGGACTTTCCTGGACGCCCTGATGCCTTCTTCACAAATGCAGTGGAAATGTTTTTTTTATGGGATTAAGTTCATTTTCATGGCAAAGAGACTTTGCAATTAATTGCAATGTATCTGACCCCTTTTCATAACATTAAGGAGTATATGCAAATTGCCATCATATAAACGGAGGCATTAGACTTTGTGAAAATTAATATTTGTGTCAATTCTTAAAACTTTTGACCATGGCTGTAGTGGTAAACCTGGTTACCTGTATAATCCATCCAGCACCACAAGGCAGACGGTCCCCCTATTCAGCTGCCTAAATATGTGGAAATGTACTGTAAACACAACTGATTCCTCCAAAGCTGTGATCACTAGGGTTGCCACCTCATCCCTTTAAGGCCTCATACACACGGGCGTTTGCACAAAAATAAGCAAAACGCCGGGCCTGACGTCAGGGGAAAAGACTGACGTTTTGCTTGGCATTTTGCATTGACGTCAATGCACATTTTTTCACGCTAGCTTTTTGCTGCGTTTTCTGCCTCTATTCAAAATCAATGGTTCCCTATGGGAGCCCATTGATTTGAATAGAAGCCGCACCAGAAGTCGGATCACGGTGTAGGTGTCTTAAAGGGGAACCCCCGCAAAAAAATTTGCGTGGGGTTCCCCCCCCCCCAAGAGCATACCAGGCTCTTCGATCTGGCATGGATTTTAAGAGGAGCCCCCACGCTGAAAAAACAGCGTAGGGTTCCCCCCAAAATCCATACCAGACCCTTATCGCAGCACGCAGCCTGGCAGGCCAGGAAAGGGGGTGGGGATGAGCAAGCCCCCCCCCCTGGACCGTACCAGGCCGCATGCCCTCAACATGGGGAGTATGGGTGCTTTGGGGCAGGGGGGGCTCTGCGCCCCCCACCCCAAAGCACCTTGTCCCCATGTTGATGGGGACAAGAGCCTCTTTCCGACAACCCTGGCCGTTGGTTGTCGGGGTCTGCGGGTGGGGGCTTATCGGAATCTGGAAGCCCCCTTTAACAAGGGGGCCCCCAGATGCCGGGCCCCCCCCCCTATGTAAATGAGTATGGGGTACATCGTACCCCTACCCATTTACCTGGGGGGAAAAAAGTGTACAAAAAAAACCACTACACAGCTTTTTAAAATATTTTATTAAATCCGCTCCGGCATCTTCTCCCCTCTCTTCTTTCTTCGGCTCTTTTGCAGGGTCTTCTGACTTCTGAGGGGTCTTCTGCGTGTTTTCTGCGGGGTCTTCAGCTCTTTTGCTGCTGTCTCCCCGGCTAGCTTCTCCCGCCGCTGCTTCTTCTTCTTCTTTTTCCCCTTCTTCTGGAGATGTTGACTCGTCACTCTCTTCCACTGGAATGCCGGGTCCGTGCTGCGCGGTTGCCTTATATTGGCATGGGGCGGGGCCACACGATGATGTCATCATGAGCCCCACCCTCATGATGTCACATCCTGGGGCGGGGCTGTGATGCGATGCCCCGCCCCAGGATGTGACATCATGAGGGTGGGGCTCATGATGACATCATCGTGTGGCCCCGCCCCATGCCAATATAAGGCAACCGCGCAGCACGGACCCGGCATTCGAGTGGAAGAGAGCGACGAGTCAACATCTCCAGAACAAGGGGAAGAAGAAGAAGAAGCAGCGGCGGGAGAAGCTAGCCGGGGAGACAGCAGCAAAAGAGCTGAAGACCCCGCAGAAAACCAGCAGAAGACCCCGCAAAAGAGCCGAAGAAAGAAGAGAGGGGAGAAGATGCCGGAGCGGATTTAATAAAATATTTTAAAAAGCTGTGTAGTGTTTTTTTTTTTGTACACTTTTTTCCCCCCAGGTAAATGGGTAGATGTACGATGTACCCCACACTCATTTACATAGGGTGGGGGGCCCGGCATCTGGGGGCCCCCTTGTTAAAGGGGGCTTCCAGATTCCGATAAGCCCCCGCCCGCAGACCCCGACAACCAACGGCCAGGGTTGTCGGGAAGAGGCTCTTGTCCCCATCAACATGTGGACAAGGTGCTTTGGGGTGGGGGGCGCAGAGCCCCCCCTGCCCCAAAGCACCCATACTCCCCATGTTAAGGGCATGTGGCCTGGTACGGTCCAGGGGGGGGGGGCGCTTGCTCGTCCCCACCCCCTTTCCTGGCCTGCCAGGCTGCGTGCTCGGATAAGGGTCTGGTATGGATTTTGGGGGGGACCCTACGCCGTTTTTTCGGCGTGGGGTCTCCTCTTAAAATCCATGCCAGATCGAAGAGCCTGGTACGCTCTTGGGGGGGAACCCCACACAAATTTTTTGCGGGGGTTCCCCTTTAAGACACCTAGCACACAAGTCGCGCCGCATGTCGGATCACCGTGATCTGACTTCTGGTGCGGCTTCTATTCAAATCAATGGGCTCCCATAGGGAACCATTGATTATGAATAGAACGCCTGACGAGGCTTAACGCTGAGTATACAACGTTAAGCAACGTTATTGAGCGTTTAGCCGGCTCGGCGTCAAAAACACCATGACGCTGCAGCTTCAGAACGCACTGGTCCCGCGTTCTAGCTACAGCTCACTAACGCCGACGCCCTCTACTGCTCAAAAACGTTAATGTTTTAGAGGGCCATTAAATAACATGGAGAGCAGCAAAAAACGCCCAAAAACGTGGCTTAACAAAACGCCCGTGTGTATGAGGCCTTAAACTGAACACACATTAATTACACAGGTTCTGTGGCTAATTAGGGTGGTAATTAAACTCACTTGGTGCCTTATCTGCATTAAATTAGCTTCAGAACAACCTGTGTAATTCATATGTGTTCGGGGTTTAAAGGGATGAGGTGGCAACCCTAGTGATCAGTCTGCTGATAGAAAGTGCAATATAGATGGCCGAGCTTCCTATACATCAGGTCTGTAGCCAAACCAGGCTTCCACACTGTATCAGGATAGCTTCTTTAAGTGGAGACAGATGATGCACTAATTGGTGTTGCAATATTTTGCAAGCTTAAATGCAAAAACTATAAATGCATATTTTTGCTTTTTGTAATATGGGTGCATTTATTCTTTTGCAAAAGGTGGAATTCTCTTGTAAGGGCCCAATTCATGTAGTTATGGATTTGTGATGACGTAATTAATGGGATAACAGTGAAAGTGAAGTACTCCTAGGCCCGTTCTTTTTCATTTATTAGGGACACCGGATTCAGCTATTTAGCAACAATTGAATTATACTGCCCCCTACAGGGAAATTTGGACACTGCCAAACAAAAAACAGGTATAACCCCTCCCACTCCTAGCTTACGGTTTTTTTTTTTGCTCATGTCCTAGGAGGATTGCCATCTTTTCTCAATTTTGACCATTTTCAACAATAGCTTTGAAGGTCATGCTCATACCCCACTTGACTGAAGATTGCGAGTTCTGCCAGTAATGAAACCTTCAGGCACTGAACCCCACTTGTGGTGCTTTCCAGACCTGTGTGAATTGTAGCAGTTAGCTACAGAGCACTTTCCAGGTACAGAGCCGTGGCACAGCCCAAAGTGACCCTGTCTCCAAGGATAAACTTAGGGCAGTATCAGAAGTTACCTCTTCATTTACACCTGCTTTCTATTCTACTCCTTATGGAAAGGATAATATGCACTTAGGTGCTGCATCACTAGTTGCAGTGTCGTGCGTGCAAACTCCACATTGTGATTCTGCCTTTTCAGCGATGCGGTAGGATTTTCCTGTCATTGCTTCTCTTTGCAAGAGGGATATGCTTTCACCTTGGTTAGTCCTTGCTGCCAGTTGCAGTAACTGGTCATCACTAGCCATTAGTACCTAAGATTTTTACCTGGTATTCTCAAGTTGCCTCTATCAAACAGTCCAAGGTGTTACATCCCAAGCCCAACGGGAGTCATTCTAGACCTGATGGGGCAAATTGCAACTTTGATTGCTGACTGAGAAAGCAGAGGCTATAGCTCCCAGGGCATTCCTATTGTGGTATAACCTCCTATTAAGGGAGTCCGCATGACAGCCTGCTCACCTCTATGGACGGTTGGATGTAAATAGTACAGGTGTTAAAAGCTAGGAGATTCTTCGTTAGAGGTTGATCTACTGGTTATTGGGTATTTCAGTGTGTCATAAATCATCTGACTAATCTGATACACGTGCCAGGAGAGTAAAACCCCATGGGGCGGGGGTGGGGGGGTGTTTCACTTTCACAAATATATATTCTAGTGAGAAGCTCCACTAGTATATGCTGCAATGTGATTTATTGTATCTTAGAAACTCAGTCTAGGATTTGTTATGCCTCGTACACACGGGGCGATGATCGTACGTACGATCGTCTCAAATCGTATGTTGGATAATGTAAATTGCATACTGACTGCACTACACGATCGTATGAGCACAGAAAGAACGTTCAGGAGCATGTAATTAGCATCCGGCCATTCCTGACTTCGGAGCATGCGTGTTTTGCACAATACAACTTTGTTGTATCAACTTCTCTGTACACACGATACAATGGTCATATGACCGCTTGTTGGTATGACCAAGTTTTCTAGTTTGCCCATACAACTTCCTTGTACGACCGTCATATGTTCGGCTGTTCTAATCGTGCATACGAACGATCGATATCGCGTACGACCTGTTGTGTATGATTGTCGTCCCGCGTGTACGAGGCTTTACTCTGCAAGCTTTATACCACCTTGGAAAACCTAATGAGATGAAATACAGCATATCGTAGTGGAAATTAGTCTAAGTATGACCTTGTATTCCAAGGGCTAGGATGGGGGATTGGGGAGGTGACTTTGTGCTAGAAAGGGGGATTTGGACTGGGGGGGGGGGGGGTCTCTGCTTGGTTGGGAAATGTGAGGGGTAGAGGATTTGTGCTGGAGGGAGACTTTTTTTGAAAGGGGCTGATTTGGGGGGGGGGGGTTGCACTGAAATGGGGGATTTCAGCAGGGGGTGTATTTTTACTGGGAGAAGGGGGATTTGATGCTTAGGAGGTGAGCATAAAGACCAGTGCTTGATTTTTTGTTTTGGGGGGTGTTTTGCTGACATATAATGCTAATACATCTTCGTCCCGAGCTCTAGATGACCTTGTCCCGGCACTGCCCTAAAGACTAAGACCGGGATGCCATTAAAGTTTGTGTGTGTATATAAAGGCAGGTGTCCCAATACTTTTGACAAGTGTGTGTATGTTAAGTGTATGTAAACTGTAACAGTGAATTTCTCCTTATTTGCTCCTGTTTGGTCTGATTTATAAACAATAAACCATTGAAAGAGTTTTGTTTTATCTGTTCAATAAGTCCACCTCTGAATCTTAGCTCTGAATCCTGCCAGTTAGCTTGTACAGAGCAGAAAATATGGATTCATTTGATTTGCAAATCATTGCATTCTATTTTTATACAGATTTTACACAGCGTCTCAGCTTTTTTGGAATTGGGTTTGTAACTTCTCAAGCAGTTTTATTATCCCTGCCAATTCACCTCTATGAATTGCAGAAACCCCGTTATGGAATGGGGACGAGGAAAGGTGGGAGGTGTACTGTAGTCAATACATATTTCCTGTTTTAGAGTGACAATGCTGTTTCTCCATAGATACAGTACAGTGAGTGTGTAATATTACCCTAGGTCTAGGACATGTGTATTACAGGTAGGATCACCAGGTGAAAATTAAGGTTAAAAAGAAATCTATTGCATCCACCACACCTGGACTAATAAGCGGAAATATATTTACATTTTGATTTTGCAATTTAGATGCATTTTAACCCTTTTTTCTGTTGCTGCCGTAACAATTCCGTTGACAGCAGCACTGGCTTCTACATAAACTCCTGACCACTACAGTAGCTGGGAGTCCATTTACATTTTTACTCCCATCTGACAGCTTTTACATAGAAGTGTATGTGAATCACTTCTATGTAGAGGGTGGAAA
>BLSH010558823.1:146945-175071 GCA_018402905.1 Glandirana rugosa
CCCCCCCCCCCCCCCCCCCCGCACCATGTGTGCCGGGTTCACCTGTCCCTCCTGGTCACCCCAGAACCTCCATGGCAGTCATCAGGATGGAGAGCGACAGGAAATGAGGGAATATCTGTTTGCTGATCTCCCTATATGAGCTATAATAGACCCCTGATGTCTCCTTAATGAAAAACCTGGTCAGCCCCCTTGTGTTAGCAATAAAGTGAAGTTTAAAAACTAAAGTTTAATAAAATAAATTAAAAAACACTCCAAAAATATGTTTAAAGCTCACCACTCCCTCATTCATGTGTCTATGACTACAAGTGATCATGTTGAGTGTGCACATGTATGAAAACATAGATTGCACCACATATTCAATCAGCCTTTTTCAAATAGGGGACCCAGACACCTTGAAGTAGCTTTCAGCGTCTTCAGGGGGCAAAATGCCTAAAAATTGCCAAAAATTGTATGCAAGCCAGCACGTGGATCAAGCCTGCCTTTTAGTTGCACAAAGCCACAGGCTTTCATTGTACTCCATTACAACCTTCTAGCCATCGGCATCCCAACAAACTATTCGTTTTTTTACATTTTAGAATGGGGTGGCTCAAGATTGTGCAAATTTTAATGGGGCCTTGACTGACAAAGGTTGGGAAACACTATATTCAGTATAGGAAAGATTATGGGGCCAACAATTCATGGTGAACTCTAAATTGATTAGCTCTAAAGCATCAACTATAGACATTTTTGCGTGCCATTGTTTTTTGCCATTTGCATGCAGTTTGAGGCTTGCCATATTTGGTATCTACTCCGCACAACCTCAACCCTTAGATTTTACCAAAAAATGGTATTATATTGCGTGTGTATTTTATTTTGTGAAAATCTAGATTTGATAATTATTGCATGACAAAACATTGCCGCAGCCACCATTTTATTCTACAGGGCCTCTGCTTTCAGGAACATATACTATATTACCAAAAGTAGTGGGACACCTGCCTTTACAAGCACATCAACTTTAATGGTGCCTTTGGAGTTTAATACAGAGTTGGGCCACCCTTTGCAGTTATAACAGCTTCAACTCTTCTGGAAAGTCTGTCCACAAGGTTTAGGAGTGTCTATTGGAAGAATGCTCAAACATTCCCAAAGAACATTTGTGAGGTCAGGCATTGATGTGGACGAAAAGGCTTGGCTCACAGTCTCCGCTCAAATTCATCCCAAAGGTGTTTTATAGGATTGAGGTCAGGACTCTGTGCAGGCCAGTTAACTTTCCCCACCCCAAACTCACTTATCTATGTCTTTATGGACATTGCTTTGTGCACTGGATCAAATCATTCGGTGAAGGGGGAATTATGGTGTGGGGTTGTTTTTTGGGGGTTGGGCTTGGGAACTCTTAAGGCATCAGAATACCAAGACATTTTGGACAATTTCATGCTCCCAACTTTGTGGGAACAGTTTAGGGATGGCGCCTTCCTGTTCCAACATGACTGTGCACCAGTGCACAAAGCAAGGTCCATAAAAACAAGGATAAGCGAGTTTGGAGTGGGGGGAACTTGACTGGCCTGCTTGAACCCAATTTAACACCTTTGGGATGAATTAGAGCGGAGACTGCAAGCCAGGCCTTCTCTCCAACATCAGTGCCTGACCTCACAAATGTGCTTCTGGAAGAATGGTCAAACATTCCCATAAACACTCCTAAACTTTGTGGACAGCCTTCCCAGAAGAGCTGAAGCTGTTATAGCTGCAAAGGTTGGACCAACTCAATATTGAACCCTATAGACTAAAACTGGGATGCCTAAATAATTCAGATTCCCCAAGGCATCGTCGAGGAGGAAATGTTAGATCACGCTTTATTAATTATAACAAAAAAATATACAAAAATAGAAAACAACACCTCCACCAATATTGCACTAAAGAGCGGGCAGGGACTCACCCCTATAGAGGCTTGTTGAGTAGGACTTTAATGGTACCGTATGCATCACAATACAAAACCACTGGTTAAAAAGAGATATTCATTTTATTACAAAAAAATCTCTCCATTATGGAGCAAGACATTACAACAAATATTGATTAAAAGCTTATTCAAAACAGCCATTGCATCAGGCATTTTTAAATATTGATGTTATACTTATACACATTTCTGCGGGTTTACATTGGAAAAATACCGCTTCCTCAGGAGTCTTTTTACATAGGAGTGTATATAATTCAAAATGTTGTCTGCATAATCTGTACTTTAACAATAATAACAGAAAATGTAAAACATATCATAGATCGTGCCATACAGTAATCACCCAAGGTGCTCACCTGAATGCAGGCCACCGCGCCCACAACATGGGGCGCAATAGTCCCCCCCATGTTGTGGGCGCGGCTGCCTGCATTCAGGTGAGCACCTTGGGCACGCCCCGTATCAATATTTAAAAATGCCTGATGCAATGGCTGTTTGGAATAAGCTTTTAATCAATTATGTTTGTTGTAATGTCTTGCTCCATAATGGAGAGATTTTTTTGTAATAAAATGAATATCTCTTTTTAACCAGTGGTTTTGTATTGTGATGCATACGGTACCATTAAAACCCTACTCAACAAGCCTCTATAGGGGTGAGTCCCTGCCCGCTCTTTCTCCCCCCTAATTCTTTCGTAGTTAGTTTAATTTGGACGAAGGTACTATATTTCTTATGTTCATCTTTTGGCACTTTCTAAATATTGCACTAAAATTGACAACGTTGTCACATACTGCTCTCAAGCACTACCGCATGCACCCGTTCATTCAACCAAACCCAATAATTGCAGATCAATGTCCATCAATCCCCCAGTACAGGTGAGGAATTCCTGTGTGGTGGGGTATGGGTATTAGGTAATTTAGGATGGTTAGATGGCTCCTTCTTGTGTATAATTTAAGTGTTATTTTGATTAACTACTTAACTCCACCAATGTTGTTTCTGTTTTTCAATTGTGGCTGACTGTCTAGTGTTATTAATTGATGCCCACTGAGTGGAGAATTTATCAAACATCTATGGCTTATTTGTTGGATGAGAAAATAGACTAGGAAATACAGACAGCATTTTCCAAAGACACTAATTTACCTGATGAAGGAGATGCATCTCTTAAAAAGGTGTTCAAAAATCATAGAAAATTGACTATCCGATACCTTAACATGAAATGGGATGTCTCACATCACTCAAAAAATTATTCCAAGGGGACTCAAGGAGAGAGTAGTCCCCACGGGAGATTTGCATACACAATTCTTAAAAATTTGGAAGCAGAATTGCCTAGACAGAGGCAATGAAGTGATGCAATTAATAGTGCAGGGGTAGATAAACCAATTGACAGAAATACAGAAGGAAATCAATGAGATCGTCAATTCTCTAGAACCAATCAAAGAAGATCCGTAATTTGAGAGATTAAATGAACAGTTAAATAGAGACGTAGAAAGAACCTCAAAACCAATAAACAGGAGAAATTTAAACAAAATATCCTTGATTGGGAAAGAGATGAGGATTTTGATTTGACAATTCCTAGAGGAAGGAGTCGTTCACGTAGAGGTAGGGGAAGAAATAGTACCAACCCCGCCACAGTATCCTCATCGGACAGCGAGGGGGACAACACAGATAAATCTGTATCTTTTTGAGTACCCCAGGAAGCTGGAGAGCCCAATCCAGTTTCTAGCAAGGGTTTAAAAGGCCATTCCAAAAAGGGCAAAAACAACACACAGACATCAGAGAGTATTAAGAGCCAGACCCCGCAGGAGAGAATTATATGTGAGCCAGCACAAGCAATAGTCTCAGGAAAAGCAGACCCAACAGATATGAAAGTAGTAAATCTCACTAACTTCCTCCCAAGCAAGGGACTCTCCTCTCCGACTGCGGCGATGAATGAATTTGAGGTGTTCAAGTCATCAATATTTCTTCGTAAAGTAATTCGTAAGTACTGGCATAGCCATAAACAAATAACGCCTCTATCATCGCCTCAGGATAAGGAAGAACAGGAGGTCATTAGTGCCCTGGTGTCACTCTTGGAAGAAAACAACCACACTGCACTGGATGAGGAACGATCCAATATTCAGGACATCACTCACTCTGTAAATCTCAAAATTAAATCAACGTAAATGCCTCCCCTCTCTAAATAATAATGGATCCATCTCTTCCTGGAGCAGGTCCAGAGAGATCTGGCCAAGGTTGATTGGAAGTGGAAGGATCAGACAATTTAAAATGTAGATGAGTGGAAAGCCCTACGTGAATTAGAAGAAGCCCCAGATTTAATTATCAAGGGAAGTGATAAATGGGGCGACATAGTGCTCCTCTCCGAATCACAATATGAACAGGAAGTCCAAAGACAGTTGTCCGATCCTTCCACTTACAAAAAACTAGATTCCAACCCCTTTCCTTCGATAGTAAAGACCCTAAATGAGAAGCTAGCCTTTGCCCAAAAAGTAGGTTTAATTACTAAAAAAGAATTGACCTTTCTTAAAGTCCTTGACTATAACACACCTACGCTCTGCTCTACATAATTCCCAAGCTCCACAAGTCTATCCAGAACCCACCAGGGAGACCAATTGTATTCGCTACTAGGGGTCCACTGGAAAGGGTGGGTAGATTTGTGCAAGGACCTGGTTCGTAAATTGTCCTCCTTCGTTCAGAATACACGTGACATACTGAGCAGATTGGATGATGTTGCTATACCAGAGGGAGCTATTCTCATGGGGTTCGACATGGAATCATAATAGCAGTGCAGTCCTTTTTAGAACAGGAATTCCTGGGCTTGGGAACACAGAATGAATTTGTAGTGGATCTCCCTTCAATTCATGCTCCAACACAATTGCTTCCAATTCTTGGGAGCATTCTATCAACAACTTAGAGGGACGTCCATGGGTGCGCCCTGGGCTCCCTCTTATGGCTGTCTGCATGTCGGGCTCTGGGAGTAGGAAATAGTCTATGGATCCTTGATGTACCTCGGCCGCTGTCATGCGTGGCTGAGGTACATAGATGATGTGCTGATGGTTTGGAGTGGTACAGTTGAACAACTTACCTCCTTCATGGAGGAGCTGAACAGTACTAATAGGAATATTCATCTAACTTATTCCGATCATCCTGAAGAGCTGCCATTCCTAGATCTTATGATTTGGAGGAGTGGCAATAAAATCACTACCTTCCATAAAACCACAGCGGCCAACACTTTGCTTCAAGCAACAAGTTTCCATCTTCACTCCCTCATCTCCGGAATCCTGGTGGGACAGTTTCTTAGGATCAAAAGGAACTGTAGGCAGGATCAGGAATTCCAACAAAAAGCTGTAACTATGTATGATAGATTTAGAGAGAGAGGCTACTCACATAGGTGTTTGGGTGTCTCAATTGCCCGTTTTTTGGCCTCTCTCAGACAGAACCTTCTACAGTGGAAAACACCTGACACTCAAAAACAGTCTCAGACAACCAGAATTATAACACGGTATGGGTCGCAATGGAAACAGGTCCAAAAAATTCTGCAGCATCATTGGCATATCCTAACCAGGTCCCTGGCCTTGAGGGAAATAGTAGGAGAAAGGCCTAAGATGATGGTGCATAGATGTAGGAACCTTGATGACAGCTTGACCCACTCTGAATATAAAATCATAACCGGTTGACTGATTTACCATCACTGAAGGGCATGTTCCCATGTGGGAGATGCTCTATGTGCAAATACATGGAACGCACAGATGTTTTCGCTTATTCTGCTAACCAAAAGCAGTTTAAGGTATGGGATTTTATTAACTGCTCAACAACGCGCGTCATTTACATGCTTACTTGTCCATGTGGACTAGCCTATATAGGCAAAACCATGAGGCAGTTAAAATTCAGGATCAGCAAACACATCCAGAGTATCCTACAGAAAAACGAACGTGGCCTTATATTTCCTTAACCACCATGGGGGAAACCCCAGGGGTCTCGAGGTTAAGGGAACTTATAGGGTACAGCTACCAGCGAGGAGGGGGGGGATTTTGACAGAATTCTCCTTCAAAAAGAAAAAAATGTGGATTTACAATTGACATACTTTGAATCCCTAAGGCCTGGACAACAAATGTGACCTGTCAGTTTTTCTCGATCAATGATTCAATGTTCCTCTTCTCAGATTGGGGCTGATACCCTTAACTACCCAAATAATGATTGTTTTTGCCTTATCAATAAATGGAGGTTGCTTTGCATTCTATCTGTTGGACACCTGAAATAAATAATTTTTACCCCCAACTATCAGTTAGACAGTCTGATAGTCACTTGTGTTAACTTTAATTTTAACATACTGCCCTGTGGGTGTATGGTGCTTTAAGTCTCCTGAACCTTTGCGGTAATCTTCATAATCAACAACATAAAGGGAGGTACGTTCCACCCCCAGCCTTCAGCTCAGAGGAAGTTTGTATTCACAAACGAAAAGCGTCAGCATGACGACATTACGTCAGTGAGGTTCATCCACGGACAGGCTACTGCAACTCCCAGCCCTGACCTGAGTTCCTGCTAGCCCTGGGGACGGCTCCAGACGTTCATCCATGATTGCCCCAGTGAGTGTCGGCAGTTCCCATACAAGAAAACTTCAAATGCTCCAGCAATCACTCGGCACAGACTATCGGTCCAACATGATGACCGGACCCGCCCATACTTTCAGCGGAGCTTTCACCGAGTGTCATCACCAACAAGCGAACTACGGCCTCATGTGCAACAGTCTCCATCTGGGATTATAGTGGAGTCGCAGCTACAGCGCGGTCATTGACGGTATCCACACACGTCCAACCACTATTGGGTGGGACCGTTCTTTGTTACCCTCACGATATAGACCTGTAATGCAGTATTTGTACTGTCCACCCCATGTTACTTCCACCACTGGAATAGTGTGAGATCAACCACTTTAATGCCTAGCCACACACAGTATATCTGCAAGCCCCTTGGCAACATGCTAGCTGACCCCCTCCATCCCGATCTTTGGGGAATACTTGGGACAGGCTGTGCCTTTCACCTAGTGTGTACGCACTCCCAGGAGGCAGGTCATTATCACATAGTGTGTGCTGGGACTCCTCATGCAGGGACTGGGACCAACCAACTATCCTAAATTGCCTAATACCCGTACCCCACCACAAAAGAATTCCTCACCTGTACCGGGGGATTGATGGACATTGCTCTGCAATTATCGGGCTGTGCAATAGTTTGGTTGACTGAACGGGTGCATGCGGTAGTGCTCGAGAGCAGTATGTGACAACGTTGTCAATTTTAATAGTGCAATATTGGTGGAGGTATTATTGTTTTCTATTTTTGTATATTTTTTTGTTATAATTAATAAAGCTTGATCTAACATTACCTCCTTGACGATGCCTTGGGGAATCTATTCCCTGAATTATTTATGCTGCTTTTTACTCTAGAGGTATTGCTTCACTTATCCCAATCCTGGGAGTGAGCTATAATTAGTCTATAATTAATTACGGGAGCACGGCCAGGTGGCCTTTCTCCCTTCTTTATTCTTGGATTGAGCCAGACTCACCACATATTAGCTACATAAGACTGGGATGCAATTAAAGTTCATGTGCGTGTAAAGGCAAGTGTCCCAATACTTTTGGTAATATAGTATATACAGAAGGAAACTTACTAAGACTGGAGCAGCTGTGCATGGCAACTAATCAGCTTCTACCTTTAATTTTCAGAGCTTAACTGAACAAGCTGGACGCGGATTAGTAATTATGCAAAAAAAGGGCTCTCGGACCAAAATGGTTAAGGTGACATGAGACAAAGAAGAAAGTTATCTAACCTGGCTGTTTTTGGACGATTAGACAACAATCTTAGGTGTGTGGTTTTACTATTGGACAAATGAGTGATCATGCAGGATGACAAACCTGAACAGATCACTAAAGCATTTCCCTTTGAAAATTGGCACCGGTATCCTCTTCTACCCCCACCCTCCTCCCCTTTCATTGAAGCAAAACATTTTGTCCAGAGTCAGATTGTGCTGCATGTCCACCTGCTCAAGAATGTTCATTAATGACACAGAGGCATAATTAGTTAGGCAGAACCAACCCATGCTTTTATTTCCATTGCATATAAAAATTTCATATGAAGATACTGATGTACAGTACTATCCCATAGGCTGTTAAGAGGCTAAGAAACCTTGAAAATCATTTGCAGTGTTCACATAGGATGGCATTCTACGAACATACCCAAAAAGAAAAAAAGAAAAAGAAATTATAAATAAAACCAAAATAAACAAACGAAAGTCAACGGCATAAATGATTTTGGATTTCATGTAGTTTTAGAATCCCTTTTTTAAAATATGGTTTAAAACAAAAAAAAAAGCAATCAAAATCCTTTGGACCAGGGCTGCTAAAATCTACAGTTTGTGTGTCAAAAAGGAGGCTCTGATGTTATGAAAAAGAAACTCCCCTTGCACCGACTTGATGGCTGGGCAGTGATGGAATGGAGCGGAGCTATCAGTGTTATCTTAGAGAAAACAGTGCTAATGGTTTTAACTGGCCAGAAAGCACAAGTAGCATTCAATGGGAAAAGGTAACTGGGCAAGGATAGAACCGTAGCTTACCATGACAACTAAAACTGCATGGCTCGCCCATGTATTATAAAAAAAAAAGCACATTTGCTTCAACACTATGGCAAAGTACACCCATCATTTTGAGGCATTAAACTACGTCGCTTGACATTACTCTGCATGTACAAAAGCCAACGCAGTTGAGTTTTGGACATAACATAGGGAGAAGAAAGACCATTTGTAAGACCTTAGGCCTTAACAACAGCTTTGGTCATTGCGACATCCCCTTAGACTCTTCTCCCATTCGACCTGTGCAGTTAAATAACATAAATAATATAAAGATATGTGTAGTTATCTAACCCTTATAGTGCAACTATACATCTCTGTACAATGTTCTCTACTGTACACATTACATTTTTCTACAAAAAAAAGAAAAGCTTTGGATTCCTAGAACACTATTAGTGTCGTTGTGAAACGTAACATAGAAAAAGGCTCTAAATGTTCTATACATGCAGCAGATTAAGTCATATATTGAAAAATGCTACAAAAGGGCCATCCTAACCCTTCAATACAATAGCGTACTGTCCGTTTAGGCGCATAAATGATATATTGCTTTGGTGGACGGAGGGAAGTATAAATGAGTGACAAAGATCTAGTATATCAAGAGTACACATATATATATATATATATATATATATATACTGGATTATTATGCAAGATGGATTTATTTATAGAAGTTGCGATATTTTTTTTTTAGCTTCAAAATTACGGGTATCAAGAATTAAATGTAATTTTGATTCACATTTAAATCAAAAAGTTTAGCAGGGCTGCTAGACAGGTTTTGTTATCAAATATTATTCTGGTTAAACTAACTTTAATACTATGCTTCAGTTGTACGTAGTTTACCTTCTATTGAGATTTTGGTCAGGATATATTTTTATTATATCTTCTAACCCTTTTGCTAAGTAGCCCTAGTAGTGAAATTGTAGAAGATTTTTTTTAAGTAATCAGTTTTGAAATAACTGTAAAATGCTTATACTCTGAATACATTTACATTGATCACTTGAATTTACAGTATAGCTTATGTATGATGGATTGATGAAAACTGACCTATATATAACCTTTAATACAATAAAATGTAATACATGCCTATCTGTAGAGTTGGATGAGAAGTTACTAGGTTTCTCAAGCCTTTTCAAATATAAAACACAGATTCTGTGTTGCACACACAAGACTTGAAAGCAAAACCAAATATAGTCCCATAAGGAATTAGTTCATAGGAGTTTGAGCCCAACCGTCTTAAAACCCCAACCCACCACCCCAACCATTTCCTAGCTGATACAATGGTGGATAATGATTTGATTTAGAATACAAATTATTTCATTTTTTTTTAAATTGCGTGAGCAAGCATACATTTATCTTGATGAACCCATTTTGCTAAATAAAGCACAAGCACTTTTAAATATATGGGAAATATTGAAACTGTCTGAGTTAAAAAAAAAACAAAAAAAAACCTGTATGGACCTCACTTGTAGATGCTTTTTTTAAGTGAACAAAAAGTGCATGAATTAAAAAAAAAAAAAAACACAACATTTAAATGCCCAGCCTTCTCTCTTCTCCTTTTGTTTCCAAATGCAGCAAAAACACATTAAAATATAGTTCAGAGTTAAGGCACAGCCCTGGGACCAAAGACCTGCAGCTTTTAAATTTAGCATATTTTTTTAAGATTTTTTTTTTTCAAATTTTCCTAAGAAGCTCTAAGGTGACATTATAATACAGAAGAAAAAATGTACAAGGAGTAAATATACAGAATAGTCATTCTCTCACCAAGAGTTTCAAGATATAAGATCACCACCTAGTTAAAGATGATGTCATAATAAGAACTGGTATTTTACAATTAACATTATAATATGTACATTACAATAAATACATGGTTGTAAACAGAGACAAACAAGACTGTATTACAGGTAAGGTCATCCGGTGAGGAAAATAATGAATGGCACAAAGGTAATAAAAAATAAATATGTATATAATTAAAAAAAAAACACGCAAAACAGCTTTCTGAAAATCCATTTCATTCAAGTTTTTTTTCCTTAAAGAATTTTTTGTACCTTTTAAGCCAATTTTCACACCAAATCCGTTAAAAAGAATGGTGAAAAATTATTAAAAAAATAATGAAAAGCTTCTATTTTGACAACAGCAACTTGCTAGTTAAAGTATACTGTTACAAAACCAAAGTGTGGCCATATATTACTGAATAGGTTGCATTATTCTGGCAAGTTTGAGTAAAAAAAAAATAAATAAAAAAAATAAAGACACTTAAAGAAACCGTATGGTATATATAAAGCCATGTGCAAACACACACTTTGGCAAACAGGACAAGAGGGAAGAAAAAAAAAATGAAAGAAAAGGATTTTACAGTGCATTAGATTAGATCTACAAAAACAATGTTTTGATACTCATTGATTGTCCATGAATGATTTTTTTTACTTTTTTTTTTTTTTTTACATTTTGCATGATTAACGGGGTGACGTGAACTGTATTATGAAACAATTTCCATTAGTGCAGCTGTTAACCCTTTCAGGTCTATCTTTATTTTTGGAAATCATATTGCTTTTTATCATTGTTTACATTCCAGGCACTCAATGGGCAAGAGAAGAGGGACAGTATGAATGATTAGCGGAATGGGGGATCTCAACATGTAAGACAGCACTACTCAAAGCATCTATGATGTTGCTGGAGGTACAAACTGCAAGAGAGACTTTTCTAAGTTTGATGGTGTGAAACACAAGTAAGAGACACTTAAGGCTACGCCAAAGGCCGGAGTCCTTTGTAAAGAACTTTAAATATTTTTTTTTTTTTTTTTTTTAAGTATTTTTGTACACTTTTAGTCAAAAATATTTTTGGCCATTATTATACACAAACATTAGTCTGCATGCAGTAAGATGCATTACTACTGATGATTTTAGGACTAGACACACAATTTTTAGCAGTACAAAAAGCTTTGCTAGACAGATTGCTCTTGCAGCACTGATACTTTAGAGATTTTTTTTCTAACTATATATTAAGTGTGTGGTTGGATGCATATAATTCTGTATATTTTTTTCTTTATTTTTGGTTTGTAATGATATTTGAATATTGGCTGTTTAAAATAAGTATGCAGAGGTTGGATGTTGTCAGGTGTATAGACCTGTCTGTACTATTCTATATCAGACTATTAAATGGAAAGAAAAGTGCAGTGTGGACCACAGCAAGTAACTGTGGAGTTTTCCTTTTTAGAAATTGAAGAATCTTGCAAAAAGCACACCTAAACATTTCCTTTCTGACACAAATAGAATACCGATGATAATATGTATGTGCATTTAAATTGCATGTCTGGGCAAAAAAAAAAAAAAAAAACACACATTCAATACATCTCTGCAATGCACATTCCCACAATTTTTGTTTCTTTGAAAATACTCTGCAAAAAAATACCTGCGGATCCTGCCAGAAATGCAGTGAGTTCCGAATTTCCAACAGAAGTTAATTGATTTGATCTACGTTTGTGGCTTTTCAATAAGATTAAGATACTTTAAGAGCGACAGCCGGTTGCGGATCAGCCGGTTGCGGATCATCCGGTGCGGATCATCTTTCCTACATTATTCTATTCAGCCAGATACTGTGGATCGAGCACCAGGAGCTCTGCCATCAATGTGTTGTATGGGTAGTAGCACTGGTTTTTCTGTTTGCCGTGTGACCAGCCCTGCCTGAGTTTCCCCGGTGAACTTTTTATATTTAAAGTATTTATTATGGTCTGTAGTATAATACTGTTGGGTTATCCTTAAACACCTTGTTCCTTTCTATATACTTTTTCTATCCCCTGGTGGACTACTCCCCCGTTGTGGAGGAGGGGGGTGTTCTATAGTCAAAAATTGAGAACTCGGGCAGGGCTGATGACACGGATTAGGAACTCACCGGTACTCTAGCAAATCAATGGGGTCTTTTCTGTACTTGCAGCATTGATAAAACAAATAAACTTATTGAAATGTGCATGTATTGCAGTGATGTGCTGCATATGTTTTTTTTTACTTTGCCCAGACATATACTTTGGACTATTTCATGTCTTCTTATCTGGCTGAGTGAAGTCAACTATCCTGTGCTGGAGGTGGCCTTTGTCAACCTGGCTCCTGGTAAATGTTAAGCTTTATTGACAGTGACAAGCCTGCCCTGGAACCAGTATGGGCCATTAGCAAGGCATAGACTGTGTACAACAGAGATTATTCTTCCAGACACAGCCATGTGAGAATAGGAAGGACATCTCTTTAAACTTGACATGAACCCTTTTTGAATATCTTTTGCAAGCCAGCTGACATTCAACCCCTGTCAACAAAGGTAAAGGCATTCAGTATGATGCATCTTTGCAAAACTTTTAAATCCTAACATTTTCTGCATGGGCAAATCATACACACAATTCATTGGACAATGTGATCCCTAGTCTGTGGTTGAGAGAAGATTGAAACATTGGTACTTGTAGAACTGTATGTGACGGAAAGTTGCCAATGCATTCGTACTGTGCTGATCAGAACATTAAAAGATTAAAAATTAAATTCTACTGAAAGGGTTTCCTGCAAGACAGTGTCCTTAAGAAATATACAGGCATACAAAATAATGAATCTCTACAGTCCGATCAATTGCTATGAAATTCTAAGGTGCAAAAAAACGACCCGGAGACGTCATCCAGTGTAGCACATTACTTGTACTGAAAACTTGCAAGTTACTCTTTGGAAAAAAAAAACAGTGGTGGATGAATGTACCTTTTTTTGATTTTTTTTTGTTTTAAATAGAATACCTCAATATATATTTAATAACAAAAGTAAAAGCTCTACAAAAAAAATCTTTGTATTACATATGATACAAAATGCAGAGGATGTTGCAGCCCAAAGAGCGGCAGAATTTCTAGTTTCATGTTTTTCAGTCATTTTATCAGGAAGACTTAAAATTAGAAAATTTTGTTAATCTCCACAGCTCGTTATCCTGATGCTGTACCATCCAAGATGTGTCCCGATAACAATATGCAATTATCTTTCACTGCACAAGGCCAGCACTTTAGCACTGTGCATTTCTTATTTCTGTTAATGCTTGTTCCTCACTGTAAGCAAAGCCATGTGATCTTGCCTTTGTCACTCCTCCAGAAACTTTTTGGAGTAGTTGATTATTTTCACTGTCTGCCAATGTTTCCTGTTATCTTTCCACTGCTGTGGACATGGATTTCGGTTCATATTCCTGAGTGCCAAACTGAGTAAATTAGGTCAGTTTTGATCAACAAACATCCCGGCAGATGAACGTGAGGTGTGAGCATGGTTGAGGCATGTTTCATGCACTTTGGAGACCATTTTCTAAAAAGAAAACAAAAGAACTTAAAAACAAAAAGGGAGATAAGAGAAAGCTTTCCACACTGTTACGTGTCAGGGGAATGCTCTCCCTCGAATGCACTAGGTTCTGTCTGGCTTTCCTCTTCTTCCACCTGCTCATCTAGTGGAATCTCAGTAGATTCAGAGTCCTGTGTACAAAGGGTCTTTGAGTCACTACAGCTGGTGTCTTCTTCTACTTGACTGCCACTGTCCTTTTCTGTGTCTGATTCCCCATCCTCTTCCAGTGTTAGTTCAAACTGGAATTTATCAGTTTGACCTTGTCTACCTTCTTCCTGCTCGTCTGGGGCAGGGGATGGACTCTGAGGAATTGTGCTTTGATACCATTCTCGATTGTCCTCCAGTGTGTCCAGTATGTCTTGGGCATCGGGATGAACAAGATCTGCCCATGTTTCCCACAATGGATGAACAATGTAATCTATGAATCCAACCTGGTACAAAAGAGGACATTTGTTAAAGATTCACATACATTTTCATCAACCTAACATCAGTAAGCCTAAAAATGTAATATATAATGCAAAAAAGAAAAAAAAAAACACAAAACCCATGTAATGATAATGATGGGGATGAATCTGCCACTAAATATTTTATGAAACAATGACATATTAAGTATAAATTAGACATTTTGAGAGCAATAGTATTGCAAAGAGTAATTATTCTTCATATCACTAATATCTCCATATAATAAAAACCAGATGGGGCTTACAGAAGAAAACTCTTCTTTTTGAGCTTAAAGGATAAGTTAAAAAAAAAATAATAAATGCACTTTTTGCTGGCACCATGCAGGTCTTCTTCAGATCTGCCAGTGTATCTGTGTACCCATTCATTCCATACGGGCAAGCAGATACAGTGACAGGAAGAATCAATGAACTCAGGGGTCTCCAAACTTTCTAAACAAAGGGCCAGTTTACTGTCCTTCAGGCTTTAGGAGAGCTGCACTGTGGTCAATGGGGGTCTTGAAAGTCCTGAAGTCACTGTGAAAAAATAATGCCCCATTGTTTGTTTCAGTGAGAGTAATTATGCCCCATTATTGGTGTAAGTGGGAAGAATTGTACCTCATTGTTGGTGTCATTGGGAGGAATTATGCTCCATTATTGGTGTCAGTGGGGGAATTACTGTATGCCTCATTGTTGATATCAATGGATAAAATGGTGTCCCAAGGGGCAGATAAAAGCAGGCAAAGGGCAGCATCTGGTCCTCGGGACGCAGTTTTGAGACCACTGAATGAACTCATTAAGAACTAGAAACTGACAGCGGCAAAGGATGTTGGGACTTGTAGTTTATTCACGCACAGAGATGTGTGTACGAAAGATGCAGCCGTGTGGGCAGAGCCCCGCATGGCCGCACCAACTTCAAAAAGTGACAGCTAATATGGGGAACTTCTCCTCATACTGCTGTTGCAGGGAGGGGGAGGGGGAAATCGGGCAGCAGCTGCAGCGTTGGGTACATGTTACATGCTCCTCCCTAAAAACGGATGAAACATGTAACATGTTCCCAAAGGTGAACTTATCCTTTAACTTTAAACTCCTTCATAAGCCTGACAACCATCATAGAAGTGAGTATTCTCTGTGTGAAAATGATCACTCTAGTGACACCTAACATGCACTCATAAGAGTAGAGTGATTTAAAGTAATACTAAAGGTTCCAGTTATAGAAAAAAACAAAAAAAAAAACAAATATGTTATACTTACCTGCACTGTGCAATGGTAATGGCAGCCCCAATCCGCCTCTTCTTGGATAGCCTGCTGGCACTCCTAGCCCCCACCAAGTGCACCAATAACAAGCCACTTGACTTTGGCTCTGAGCCAATGAGGAGGCAGAGAGCCAGGATAGCAGCAGCTCTTGTGCAGATCGCTGAATTGAGATTGAATTAGGGTAAGTATAATTGGGGGATGGGGTGGGGTTGGGAGTTGCATACTGATGGTAAAAGACCTTTGTGCCTGCTACTGTTAGTGCTGATGGGCATTGTCTATTGGCCATATCTGTATACTAAGATAATAGCGGATTAGTCAGAACTTAGAAGGTGTGTGATAAACAGGCCCACACCAGAATCCAGGAAGAAGGGACTGGGTACAGATTCAAGGGGCAGAATTAGTAAGTGCTCCTTGCTTACACTAAGTGCAAGTAATAAAGCTGCTCCATGTAGGAAGGGGGTACACTTCCTGAACCATGATGGGCAGTGGCATTTAGGCATGACAAAGGGGGTTATGATGTACATAGCCTATAAAGGTTTGGAAATCACTCATTTATACGAACCTAAAAGCAAAATTAAATAGCCCTGCAATACAGTATTACATTTATATTATTCAATTCCTATGTAGGTGTTAAGGTTTTAATCTGCACATTTTTTAAAGACAAAACGCTTCTACGCTACCTGTGATTTTTCCACAGAGGCATTGTGCTTGTCACACATAGGGCTGATTTCCATTCCTCGCTCCCTCTCTCGATCTCCCTGACGGAAGAATTCCTCCATTATCCGGTCTGTCCAATGTCGGTAGAGCTGCAAAGGTTTTGTTGGATTGCTGAGATCTGCACAATGTACCATGTTCTGAAGAACCTAAAATAGAAATGAAAACACCACCATCACCCGCTGTGATATTACACAGAAGGCACAAGGCTTCTTTTTCATTTACACTTTTCTTAGCTGTGAAGTGCAGTCTGGAAGAGTCATGTTGTGTGTGATTTAGTCATAGCTGGATAAAGAAGGAAACCGTTCTCTATTACCACAAATGTGAAAAAAACTAAGAGGCTGCTGGTAATCCTTACATACTAATGCTCTTGAATGGAAAATAAGCACATCGTTGTAAAAGCACACTCAATAGTATCAAATTATATTATTCACAATCAAAAATAGTTCAATCATATTAAGGTCACAGGTAAAAAATAATTGACCGTTTGCAGTATATAAGCACAGGAATGTCTGAAATGCATACTGTTTGAAAGGGATTTCTTTATCATTCCCTTGAGGCTCACAGAAAATACAGTCTGGTTATACTGCCGCCTACAGGAGGTTTGGACACTGGCAAACAAAGAAATTGTAAGCAAGCCTTTATATAACCCCTCCTCTACCCAGTATGCCAGTAAAGTCTATTTTTTGCTAGACTATTTTCTGATTGGATAATTCCCTCTGGAGCTTGAATTAGGATTCCTTGCCACTTCCCTGCTTACTTGGGATGATTTGTTTTTATAGCAGTTCTTCCAATTAGCGTTTTTTCAGCACTGCCTTTGGAAGTCGTACCCGGACACTGCTGGACTGGACATGTGGAATTAAGACTGGAATGGGACCTTTGGGCCATGGCAGAGACCCAGGTGTGACCATCTCTGAAGACACACTTATTGAGTAAGGCTGTGTTTACATCTCTAAGCACCTGTTTAAACTTTTTTACACCACTAGATAACCACAGTAAGGGTTAAGGCTGAGGGACTGAGTGCTAACATTAATAATTGGGTGAAACAATCCTCCTATGAGCCTTGACCAGCTAGATCCTGTTACCATCTCTGACTCAGATTCAGAGTCCCAGCAGTCTACCTCTGAATGGACTCTTTTTGGGCCACCAGTCTCCTGTCTTACCTCAAATTTGTGGGGGGTTGTGTCAGACCATATTCATGCAGTGCATTCCGCTTTGCATCTGCCTGTTAGGGCTACCACAGCCGCAAAGACCTTTCCACTACACCCGCTGCTTACTATTTGCCTCCATACAGTAAGGTAATGGGCCCCACGTAAGTGTTTGCCTGAAATACGTCCCCTTCACAGGAAATTGGTTAACTGATAGTCTGTTCCCAAGGTGGATACACCAGTAATCAACCTTAATGGGAAGACCAATAAATGAGTTAAGAGAATGCTTGCCTTTCTGGTTCCCACTGACAGGCAGCTGGAATCCCTCCTTAAAAGAGAGGTATGTTCTTTTTTTTCCTATTCATACTTACCTCTGTGGGCGCAGCATCGGTCCGATACTGCATCTGTTCCCCGGGGCCTCTGCACTGAAAACCGAGCAATCGAACACCGCCAATCACTCGGTTTTAAGAGCTCTGTGACCAGAGAGCTGCAGACTGTCAGTCACAGCTCTCTGCTCATCTTCCTCCGCACTCATCGGAGCACTGAGCTGTGAAGGGGCAGAGCGAGCCTCTGAGAGCCTGAGACGGGTGTCCATCCAGGCACTTTGCGGATCCCGACTCCGACTGTTGTGATGGTGTGGTGCCTGGGCGGACATCCGTGACGTCAGCAGAAAGTGGACTTCAGTCCACTATCTGCTGAAAACGGGTCACAGGAGTGCAAAACAAATTGCACTCCTGTGATTCATAGGATAAGCCCAGCCAAACTAGCTTTGGCTGGACTTCTCCTTTAAATCCTAGTTTGAACTGGCTGATTGTGCCTTTCATCCCATTTAGGTGGTGGCTTTAATCTATTACAATGTGTCAAAATAGGTGGATTCCCTCAACAGGAACTCCTCCACGGTCGGGATAAGTCCCTGTTTCCTGAAACAGATGGGAAAAACCTCTGGAGCCTTATGCTTCAGTTGTGATGGCCTATTATAAGCATCTAAGCTTGTGTCTCATATGCTGAGTGCATGGGACACTGCGTTATGTCCAAGGAGTTTTTGACTCGGTTTGCCTTCTGGGGATGTGATCTACTAGGCCCCGGCTTTGCTACCATGATTAGTAAATACAGTATATGAGTGGCCAGAGTCCGTTCCTGCCTTAATATAGGAGGTCCACAGAGGGGTCAGTGAAGTCCCACCGCTCTCCTTCATCCAACTTCATGCAGAGGTACTCGTAGGATTTCAGAGCCTGACTCTCATCAGTTCAGCCCATAGTGCTCACAGCCAAAAGTCAGCTAATCACTAGGTTTGCCCCACTACACTACAAGTTGGGGGTTGAGAGTGTTTCTGGGAGGGGTCACTAGGGCAATTTGCCTCACAAGCCCTTGGGTGTAGAGGACACACTCTTTAGTACACAGGCTAACTCCTTGTCCCTGGCACCCTCTTCAGTGGTTTCCCATCATTTCCCTTGCCTCAATGCACAGAATTTTGCAGTTTCTGCTGTTTCCTTGGGTTCCCCACATCCTGGGACCACTACTCTAATCAAGAGTGCTCTCACTCCCTGCACATCACTGTTAATTAGAACAGTGTTCAGGGCACATTACACTGGAGGGCTGGGACACTGTTATTTGTGAGAGAACCATGGTCTGACTCTCCTGTGTGCTGGCAACCAAAGCCATTTTAATTTTTGTTGCAGCACAAAAAAGAAGGAAAAGAGCTCCATATATATTCCTGCTAATGCAACCTGGTTGCATTACAGTGATAAATAAGGAGAGTCAATTGAAGTTACCTGTATTCTGTCAGAATAGTTGTCGAGAAGAAGGACCCCGGAGCTTGTGACTTTCTTGGTTTCAACCATTGTTTTCAAATCGGCCAGTAAATTCATATGCTTCGACATATCTGTTGCAAGCACCTAGTAAAAAAAGAGAAATAAAAAATGTCTGATTACACAGACATAATGCAACAATGCTCTCAAACTATAGCTATAGAACTAGGGAAAAGATTGGTGTTAGTGGCCAAAACATTTTGTATTTTTTCAATTTGGATGAAGTAAAGAATGGCTAGAACCCATTTTTTTTTTTTCTTGGGCTTTGTTGATTTGGAGAGATCTCCCTTCACTACGTGTCCCAAAGACAGAGAATGCATTACGGTAAAAAACCTTTTGCCTTTATAACCACTTTAATGTGAGGGGAAATACCCTATTCGACTGTTGTGACAACATACATTTTAGACATCAAGAGGTTTAAAAGATTTGGAATACATATGTAGGAAACAAAGATACCCTTTTTCTAATTGGCACAGAATTTTTGTGTACAAGAAATTACGGTATATAATGCATGTTAAAATAATCAGAGACTCAGAACCTCATTATGACCAAGAGAGTCATTTTTTTTTTTTGTGCCTCAAGAGAATTGCCAAAATTAGGTCCACCATCCTTAAGTCTTATATTGTGATTATCCTGCTTGTCTGGTGCAGGGGTTGTGCAGCTGTCAGCATTGTGCCTACACTGTGGAATAATGAATATGGCCAGCAAGAGGAATGGCAGAGGATGCAAACGCTGTAATAAGCGGAAACAACATGACACCAGGAATCAACTGACAAATGACAAGTAGGTCAGGCAGCACGCTGCGAGTCTAACTCAGGGAATAAGAGCAGTATGTCTAGAATATTGTCAGTGAAACTCTTCCAGCTTACTGCAGTCTCATTCACGCCATGTTATTTTGGTTTCATATGGTCCAGATTCATGTTTTTTTCTAGCTATCATGTCTATTCTTCATTGTCATAGTTATATTTATAGCAAAATTTCAAGCAGACCGCAAGCTATACAGATGAGAGGTTTTGCCTGCCATGAAAAAAAAAAAAACGTACAGATCGCAATACTAACACAAACGATGTTAGTGCAGCGCTCTTCTTGCTGAGCTATTGTGTTTTGACCCTCCCGCCAGATCACACTGACCAGTGCAGCTATTCCAGTATGCCCATTTGTCATGAGACCAGCTTCTGTTGGACAGGGGAACTGTACGCAAAGGCCCAAAGTCAGCCGGTTCCTGGCCTGTGTGTACCCAGGCTTACAGGTCACAGTGTGTGACTAGACAATGAAAAGACAAGCAGCAGACTGATGAGATCATCTTTCTGCTCTCTAGTCCTATCAGCGTGTCCCTTATTAGCATATGAGCACTGTAGCACAATTACTGCCTCTTCATGTTGTTACTACCTCTCCCAATCTGAGCTCTGCTGTTTAGAGGATTACAATAAACACATCAAATACAGGTACTAACACTCGCGATATAAATAAAAAAAATACATTGTTACATATTAATGAATGCAGAGCTGCATTGTGTCTTTTACAGTTGGCTGGAGTTCAGGTTTAATTAGCTTTCTTTTTTAAGATCTTATAATTCTTCACTCAGACACTACAGATCTCACTAACCTAACGAGAAAAGTTAGACATGCGCAGTGTAGCTCAGAGATGCATCCATGAAGAAGAAGCAAATGAAATGAAGTCTGAAGGCTTTTCATGCTAAGCTCCAGCTACTTTTCCAAAAAGCAAAATGCAGAATAAGGATGTTAAATGAAAAAAGCTCTAAAGGTATAAATCTAAAACATTAATATATATATATATATATATATAAGAAATGTGTGCTGGGCTGCTCAGTGAAGCCTCTGTTCTGTATACAACCTCTTGGTTTGTTGTAAGCATTCATATTAGCACCTAGCTTTTTATTACTTTGTCTTTCTCAGCACTATGTACTAAAGTCAACTGTAATGCTACACGAGGTTACACAAGACAATGGCCTCAACCCAGTGCAGCGTACACCAGACAGAAGGAAGGCGTAAGAGTAAAAATCATCCTTTGTATTTCATGCTTATGTATTTGCAATAACAGGTATTCTTTAAATAAGACAAACGTCTGATATATCTACTTAACTAATACCAAGGTTTCCAGCAGTAAACTGTGCCAGTATATCTTGACAAATACAAGCAATGTGAGATGTATGACAGAGGCTTCTCAGCTGTCTTATGTTATTTCTATATACAAGCTGGATGGAACGAGAAGAAATGTTCCTGTGAAGATTGCAGAAAATATACCGGCTATCACACCTTCTGCACGAGATGGAGACTATTTTAGTCTTCACATAAGAGTAAAACAGCCTAAAATCACAGCCTGTCGGTAATTGCAATATTAGCTGGCTAAATCTCTGGGCTTTTTAAAGAATTAGCCGCTGACTTCTCATATGACTTAATACTCCAACAGCGAGATCTCTCTGCCATAATTCCCAGCCCTGGTCCTGTCCCCCTGGGAGTTTTGGAGGTTCTGGTCCCCTTTACTTGTTGAAGTTGTTCTTATTGTTCTCCATAAGACAATAGGGTAAAAACATCTACCAAAAAGTAGAACAAACGTTATGGCTGAAAATCAGCACAGTAACTTGAGGGATCTAGGTTATGCATGCCTGCCATTATTTAAATATACAGCAAACTAAAGTAATCTTTCTGCAGTAGGTCTGCATATCTTGTTGATCTTGGTAGCGAAGTCCTTGCACACCATCAGACCCTAATACTATACTGGCAGCATTGCAGGCATAGTGATTTTATGTCTTTCTGTATTGGTATCACTAGATATATACAATGCAGGGTTAATCCCCCACACATAGATAGCATGGGGATGCTCAGATTCCAAGGGGGAGATACCCAGTTTCTCTCTCACAGTAATATCATATGGAGACCAAGGTATCTGTGATCCCAAAAACAGGGACAATAAGAATGGGCTTCCAGATATCAAAGGGACGTGTCTAATATCCCACACATAAAATCCATTTGGGTGGTGCAATGAGGGGTGCAACCCTTGGAAGCAGAGTAACCCCTAAACCTATAGACAACTCTGCTTCTGGCTATATAAAGGGTACAGCTTGAAAATAATGGCAGACATCTGTTGGAGCATGGTCCCAATATACAGCAATGCCCCTCAATGCTCAATTTTTAATGCCGGTTTCATTTTGTTATGCTGACCCTATGAATGCTTACACTGCTAAAACACTTCTCAAATAAGGTTTTCAATTTTTGTCATTTGTTTTCCAGTACCAATGAAGGTCAAGTTTGGGACTTTGTGTATAACAAGGGTCCACTTTTTCCCCACAAACACCCAGTGTCTGGAATGGTAAACTTGGCCCCACAGTGTATAGCAAAGAATACAGCATTATTCAAATCCAATAAAAGCAATGTTTCTTTTTTTCTAAAAGCCATAACAAACATCTGCAGGCGACAAGAATGGTATGGGAGGTGCAAAGCAGTCTACAGACTTAAGCCGGGTACACAGTATTTTTATTTTTGTGGAACCCAGTGAAAAAAAAAACCTGTCCACTCCGCACAGAGCCACTGTACTAACCATGCGAGGTTAGTTCAGCCATCTCCCCTTCTGAGCTGTTGTGTTCTGACAGGGGGATGCCCCATGCCCCCCGCCGCCAGAACACTCCAATCAGTGCTCTCTGCCATTGGCTGAGCGCGCTGATCGGGAGTCGGTTGACTGCTGGTTTTCCAGCATGCACATCCAACAGAAGCCGGTTACTGTCGGACAGACCGACATACACACAGGCCGAATGTCGGACTTTTTTTTGTTGAACCGGCCGTTGCCTCCCGACATTCGGCTTTAGGCTGCCCATACACTAGTCAATGTAACAGACCACATTTTTCCATCCACATATTTGAGTTGGATGGGGGGAATCCTCCCCACTGTATCACTGCATTTTTACAGCAGGGAGACACTGATCAGTGCTGCAGTCTATAGTCTGCAGTGCTAATTGAGCATCTAAAAGCGGTTGTACAGAAGTAGATCGGTAGAGCAACTTCAGTAAAGCCACAATGTCCATGCATGGATTGAAATTAAACTGGTCTTTTCTAACCCGGACCAACATCGATCCATATATAGCCAGCTTTATGCAGTTTATTTTTGAGGCCCTGTACATCTGACCCTAGTCCACAATCAAACCATGAAGGGTAGAAAGGGCATGTCTAGGGCACACACTTCCCTTCAAAAGAAACCCATGGTATACATGGTCAGACAAGAGGAAAAGGTCCCGATTGCTGCACCGCAAACAGATCTGACGGTCATACAAGTTGAAGCACCCTCAACCCAGCTCTGTTGTGGCCAAGGCACGTTTTGCTCCAGGGGCAGGGCAAAACACATAAAGGACATGACCAGGATGGAGCTAGACTGAGGCTGCTTCAACTTGCATGACCTTCAGGTCTGTTTGGAGTGTGATGATCGGGAGCTTTTCTTCTTGCCTGATAACATAGCGCCGGGACAAACTCTTTAGACCCAAGCCAGCACTTGAAGTGTGAACCCACCAGTTTTTGGGCACAGGAACCGGAGTGCTAACCCAGGTTCTTTATTCATGATATGATCCTTAATTTGCTGTACAGCAATAAACTGAAACATTCCCTTTGAGACGGTAAGGACAAACAGAGTATAACACTGCTACAAGATAAGAGAGTGCACTTACTATGTCAATGACCATTTTCCGTAATGATTGTCTCTGCTTTTTGGTCAAGTTCTGGAAAATGTCACAGTTCTCTTCTTGTAGCAGCTTGAAACCCACAGCTAAATGGTGGTTCTCCAGAACAGATGAGTCATTGTACATCAAGGCTAATTCTGAGTCTGGAAGAAAATCAAAGAACATTTTAGCAGACGCAACACAAGGGACTGAGAGAGGGAAAAAAATGTCAGAAACATGTCTGTGTTAATTATAGGATATGATTGCCTGATTGCTTCAATTGCAACGAAGCAGCATGAATCTATACAAATAAGGACAGGTCTGACGCGATAAATGATAGCTGCGGTATCATGTGGAGCACGCACTTATTACCCGACAGAAATCACTGAGTTGGATCTTTAATCATACTGGCCCAGGCATGCCGCCAGCTTCAGACCATCGCACCTGTATAATGACCTGTGCCACCATCTGAGCTGCACTGCTAGAAACACTCAGCATGATATGGAGGACAGGAGGATGTGAAGCAGCAAAACCTCATCAAGGCCTTTGTTAGAGACGCAATGCAAAATTACAAATGCTCTGATTTTAAAGGGACAGGTTGTCAAGGTTTGCTTCTTTTTTGACCCTGCCTCTGGTTTTCAGTACTAATTAAAAGTCATGCAGTCACTTTTCTCTACATACTGGATTCAGTCCTAATGTATGCAATTTAAAGCTTATCTAAACCTTAACATGATGTCATTTATGCTGCTAACGGACTGTATATCGTAAACAATGGCCATGTTTTGTACTCAAAGAAAATATGGTGGCAAACTTTTCTTCATCCTTTGTTGCATCTGAGTGCCGGAAGTCATGTATGAAGACTTGTCTATATGCATGTATGTACTCCAGCACACCTGTTCATATTTTTGGGGTTTGTCTTTATTTTTTTGCAGCAGATATCCACATAACTATAATAATATTCAAATGAATACTGGTGCAACCCAAAAGCACCAGGACTTGGGAGTGCTTACCAAGCCCATTGCCAGGAGAGGACGTGAAAAGGTTAAATCGATGAACAGTCTAAGTAGGAGCACAGGCCGCCCCTCTACCACATTCTCCGCTCATTTGCAAGGCATGAGTCACCACATTGATTTTTGCACTCTAGGGTGTCCCTCTGGTTACCAAGCACACAGCTGAACTCGAAGAATTATATTTAGGTGCTGGGGACGCAGAACATTAAAAATACCATAATAAACCCTAGACCTTGGGCACAGGACTACTCAGGGTTCCAGAGCCGGTGTTTAACAGTAGGAAGTGCAGACTGCAGCAGCTCTGAGACTAAAAGCGTCAGGTAGACATAGGAATTGTATGCAGATCGGTCCTGACTAGGATTACATTTAATCTTTTGTCTTGGGTAGCCTACCAAACAATATTCCTATCATTCCCTGCTGCCTCTTCCCTGCCACCTTTGTGGGGAAAAAAAATTGAGGAAAATTGCTGGAAAGCACAGGGGATTAGAGAAAAAACGCTGCGTTAATCTGTACACTCTGAGCTAACCATAAACAGATGCCCCACAAATGGGAGAGTGTCCACTTTAATCACTTATTGCTTTGGTTTTCATTGCCTAATAAATCAAGAAATAGCAGCTGCAATGTGAATCATGTTACATAAATCTTTAAACACACTGGCAATGAGAAAGGCCATTTCATTAGGCACTAATAGTGAGTAATAACTTCATTTTACATTGTACTGGATGCGATACAGCCAGGAGGTGCCCAGGAGTAACAGGTGTTTGCATACCACCGCCTGTTCAAATCTATGGCAGGCTGCAAAGGTTTTGCCGCACATCTCAACTATTGAATGCCACTCAACTGTCCCTGTGTGCATGCAACTGCTTGGATGGGCATTGCCATGTGTACAACCACAGATTGTCATTGAATTGTACAGAACAGTCGTATGCAAACACCTGTCACTCCTGGGCACCTCCTGGCCATGTAAACAAAACCCTTCTTCAGGATATATGGCCTTACATATAACACAAAGCAAGGGAGAACCATCTGCTAGCGAAATACCTATAATTGATACTCTGATAATTTGAACGGTTACAAAATTGAAACTTTGGAAAAAAAAAAAAAAAAGTTTGTTTTAAAGCATGGTATCAGTGTGGGTGGGTTGGATGATCGGTCAGGTTTTTATTGCTTGTAAAGAAAGGGCCAAATTCCAAACTGAAAAATAGCCCAACTGAGTTCATAGATGCAGAAGTAAAAAACAGACATCAATCAATCAATTCATCGATGTTTCAGGGAAACCTAGATCTCCTTTCTCAAAGTAAAAGACAAATTACCATTGAGAAAGGTACAAAAGTATTGGTGTAGGATAGATTGTTTATGAATTAGGTTTTTATTACGGTCTTTGGCTCTGGGAGGACATCACTCTCACTTCCTGTCCTGATCACACTGATGGCACCATCTGAAAAAACCTGGGTGTTCAAGGAGGAAAGTGCCAAAAGCAAAATACTCAATGATCCTAACAATCAATGATTTGGAACAATTATACTAATTACCCCTTACGTTCCCCCCAAATGTATCAGTCCAGGACACACTTCATTCAGCAATTCTAAGCTCTGATGAAGGGGGACTATTTAAGCCCCCAAAATGCACTGTTGTTTATGATATAAGTGTAGTGCTACCCCTGAAGGAGCTGCTTGGTAAATTTTGGTTCTCTGTTCTGTGCCTTGACTCCAAGTACAACCTCAGCCCCTGAGGCACACCTGGTTGAATGAAAGTCACTGAAAGGATATATAAGGACACAAGTGTAGATACCTGTAACCTGGCTGTGGGTTACTACCAGAAACAAAACAAGATTGTTTAGTGGTAGATGAATTTAGTATATTTATATGGATGAGAATAACTGGCGGGTTGAACATAAATGAGCACACACAGGTAAATCCTGACACAATCTGCTAGACAGAGTTATAGCTACACCAAAGTAACTTAGAATCAGGTTCTGTAACACTAAAAATGGGAATCAACAAATTCACCAATAAACAGTGTATTAAAATGTTAACTGCAATGTTAACCCTACAACTGGGCACTGTAATTGAATGGCTAGGGTATGGTGTAGCATCCACTGGGAGGTACCTACTAAGAAAGGATAAAGGGTCTCTGGGTAGTAACTGTAAGGTTAGTTGTTAGTCTTGACTCTTCAGACGGTTAGCGCTGGGGCTAAATAACATCGCTGGCGCGCATGAGGACTGTCAATAGAGTCTGCAGGCAGCTATATAGCTATGAAGTAGTTGTGTAGTCAGTTCATAAGGGCTCAGTCTCAAATGGCAGCAATAAGTCATGGCCGCAAGGCCCTCTTACCAACCTGCTGACACAGCAGCAGTGATCCCTCTGGTTAGGTGCCCACTCACTCTGGGTTGCTTGGGGTGACTGTGGTCTGTAGCACAGCAAAGTCTGTATCCTGGCAGTGGCTCTGTCCCTCTACGCTCAGATCACAGCTCTGTACTTTCTGGTTTCCCCATTCTCAGTCTCTCTCTTTGGGATGGTCCAGACAGTACGGCCCTCCCACTACCTCTGCCTACACTACACAGACCCCTCTCAAAGAATGTTTTTTCCCAGGAAACTCCTGTCATTTCCTCCCTTTTTAAGCATGGCTATGTGGTAGTTTTAGTTTGGATTCCACAGGCTTCAATGAGTAGCGACTACATGTCCCAGTGTCC
Organism: Glandirana rugosa; assembly: GCA_018402905.1. Taxonomy (NCBI): domain Eukaryota; kingdom Metazoa; phylum Chordata; class Amphibia; order Anura; family Ranidae; genus Glandirana; species Glandirana rugosa. The sequence continues at coordinate 174,549 of BLSH010558823.1, forward strand.
TTTGCCTGTTTGCATTATTAGGAGGAGAAGGAGCAGCTGCATTCCACTCATTTTTAATGGATCTTGCTGCTGCTGGAGGGGATGAGTGGGGGAATTTCACACAGAGCCTGCAGTTGCACCTCTCCCCTGTCACAGCACAGCCACTCTGCCATGCTACTCAGCAGGTAAGGGTAAGTAAATGGAAACACACAGAGCCGTCGAGCAACTCCTGGCAACACAAGATTCCGAATAAAATGCAAATCTTGACTTTATACATTGTTTTGAGTGCCTTTCTCCTTACGCACATAGTCCCTATTCAAGTAAATCTAAAAAGAGGCAAGAACTTCCCTTTAAAACTCTGAGTACAAAACAGGTAAAGACATAGAAACATAGAAAAGTGACGGCAGAAAAAGACTGAGTAGTCCATCGAGTCTGCCCCTTTTTATTTTATTTATTTATTTTTTTATTTATTTAATTTTTTTTTCTTTATATATATATATATATATTCTTTTTTTTTAATTTATTTATTTTTTTATTTATTTAT
>BLSH010558823.1:186780-208314 GCA_018402905.1 Glandirana rugosa
AGGGCAGGAGGAAGGAAACGGAGGGCAGGAGGAAGGAAACGGAGGGCAGGAGGAAGGAAACGGAGGGCAGGAGGAAGGAAACGGAGAGGGAAGAAAGAAATAAAGAAGAAGGGATAGAAGAAGAAAATAATATCTGATTTCACATTTTGACTATAGATGCACTTTAAAGAGTAACTCCATATTTGTTGAGGAAAAATAACATTTCCATCTCGGTGATCTATGTATATTGCAGGGATTTTAACAGACGTTGCAGATTCCTACCTTTTGTTATTCTGAAGAAATAGCTTTTTGTCTGTGTCCATGGGCAAAGTGAATGTGAATGGGGTGACTTAAGTATCAATCAAATGCTGCATTTGCAGGGTTCTAATGAGGAAAGTGTCAGGGTCTGCATCCCTGTGACTAAGCCCTTGGGAGTATCTCAGTAAAAATTACATTTTTGTTGCAGGGGATGCCCAAAATCTGATTTGTATCTTAGGGCAGACTTCTGGAAAAATCAGTGAGCCAATCGCACAAGCAGGAAATTATATTTCTGGGGGGGCGTTCTATATACCATCTGTGTGATTTTGCATTGACTCTTACAGAAAATGACAGTGCTGCAGAAGGAACAGGTAATTTTTAATAAAGTTTTAACAATATGGCTTGTGCCGCAATTGTATAGGCTATATTATTATTTTTGTTTTTGCAATATACACTTAAAGTTACCCATATGGAAGACTGATTTGCTAAACCTCATGTATTTGCTATTATTATGGTGAGGTGAACATTTTGAAAATATCACCATAATATAGATCAAGTTACATTAAGAATGCATTTGGAAATTATGTCAAGATACATAAATTAAATAAGTATATTCTAGAGAAGATGTATTTAATATACTGGGAACCGTCTATTGGATGTGAAACTGATTGATGAAACATTTTCTTCCATATAAGAAATGTCATCGTTTGATAGATTACAGGGCAGAAAATATAAGGGAATCACATTGAAGTCTCCTTGAGGGTTTCAGCCCAGCCTTTGAGAGATTTCTGAGCCGACGCTGATATTGGAGGGGGATTCCACCCCTCCCCCCTCCCCTTGCGGCTGTTTGAATTGGGTATTTTCTGCACTCAGATGTTGACAGAGTCATATTTATCAAAATACCTCCTACGGGCAGGGGATGCCAATGCTTCATTGCATTTCTACCTTGCCTCCGTGACATCCCAGCATGCGCTGTACACTATAAGCCATTTGCTAGTGAAATCCTGCAAGCCCCTTGTGCCGCAATTAACCCCTACAATGGCACTGCTGGGTACTAGTCACTTGTTTATTTCCTAATGTGCCCAACAGAACAGCCTTTTTATCTCAATGTCCATACATTACACACAAATGTGGCTTTAAACCCAAATTCATATATTAAAAGGAGCAGAATGAACTAATCCAAAAATGTGCCAGGGCAATTCCTACTTTTTTCTTTTAATTTCCACGCGTTTGGGTATTTAAAGTGAACAATCTATACCTTTCCCAAATCAAGCCCTCTGACTCAGCAATAAGGTATCATACAAAATTGTTCTCATATGTAGAATACTATGCAGTGCATAAGCTGTCAATTTTAGCAGCAGTAACCATAGAATGTATCCGTTAGCTCTAATAACAGATGATCATTATATTCTACCATGTCATCTGTGCATTGTGTAGTTTGCACCTGGAACCGGGTGCTTTAATTCAGAACAAAAATTCCATCATTTCTCAGGATATTTGACTTTAACAGATTTATTTAACCAGGTAAAGGGAAAGCTCTTTATTTCCCAGCCTGAAATGCAAATACCGAGAGATGCAATCTGGTTGGTGTGGCCAACACAAAGGGGTTGAATTACTAAAACTGGAAAGTGCAAAATCGAATGCGGCTCTGCAGAGAAACCAATCAGCTTCCAGGTTTTATTGTAAAAGCTTAACTGAATAAGCTGAAGTTGGAAGCCGATTGGCTACCATGCACAGCTGCACCAGATTTTGCACTCTCCAGTTTTAGTAAATCAACCCCTTTTTTCACGTTTTAATAAGTCCATTATAAGTCGAGCCGGGCCCTCAGATTCTTCCTGTATTGAATTGTAATGTAACTGTACTGTTTGCCCTCATGTTGTAAAGCGCTGCACAAACTGTTGGCGCTATATAAATCCTGAATAATAATAATAATAATAGTAATAAAATATAGCATGTGTACTTCATTTAAAATATTTTGCTCAGAAAGAATTCCTTGTGTTGCCAGTAGTAACCAGTCCTGTGACATGTGAAGTTTTGCATTCAGTCTAAAGCTGGGCATACACAGATTTTTCTGTACAGCCTGAATTTCATTATACAGAATGAATGAGCCAATATCCTGCAGCAGCTATTGTATTTTAAGAGAGATGTATGGGATTTTTTTTCCGCAAACTTACTTACCTAGGTGGATGCAGAATCAGTCCCATGATGCATCTGTTCCCCGCTGGCTAACACTGAGAACTGAGCAATCAAGCTCCGCCGATCGCTCGGATCACAAGACACCGTGAGCAGAAAGCTGGTGACCATCAGTCACCGTTCTATGCTCTGCCCCCCCTCGCTCACTGGAGCACTGAGCTGTGGAGGGGGTGGGAGCACCCAGCTCAGGCTCTCAGCGCCTCGTTGTCTGCTGAACAAGGGTCACAGGTGTGCAGAACAAACTGGACTCCTGTGATGCCCAGGAGAAGCATAACCAAACAAGCTTTTTCTTTAAGAGCTGGCAAAATACCCAATCAGTGCTCATATCTGACTGGATACAGCCCCCCTAATCCTTGCGCCTGGCCCAAATCTACATGCAGGGGCACTGGAGGCATGGATTTCAATGTGTTTTTTTTTTTTGCAGCACATGATTAGAACCTGAGGCTCTAATTTGCCTCTAAATGGGTGGGCTCGGGGTGCAGAGCACTGTGCCCTGAGCCCACCCAGTTGTGTGACATTAGAAAATATTCGCTAATGTCTTCCCGCTTCTCCTCCCGGCCAATCAGGAAGTGGGTCCTGAGACCCCATTGGCCAGGGAATCTTAGGACCCACTCTCTGTTTGGCTAGGAGGAGAAGCAACGCCTGTTCGGCTGGGAGGTGAAGCAACAGCCCTGGCTCTCCCCTCGGCAAGCCGGAGCGAGGAGCAGCAGGTGGAGGGGCAGCAACAGCCTCTGTAAGCTTCCAGGAGCCCTGCCCCAGATCCAGCACCACCTCGTCATTGGCTTCCTAAGGTAAGGCCCACTGATCACCACCTTCCTGTCCATCACCCGCGCACAGGGGGTGGTTAGGGCGAGTGGGGGGGGGGCAGGTTTGTTTGCCGCCCCCCCCCCAAAATACTGAGCACCAGCCGCCACTGGGTTCAAGATAATACGCTCCTGGCAACCCATCATAACACCCTGGGAAGAATGCCAAATCTGGATTAAGTGTCTATCTCAGAATAAGGTGAACTGAACTGAGGTTCTGACTTTAGCACATCTGCAAAGTTTCCTAGATCACACCAGCAATCCAATGACTGACTTTGCTTTTTAAATGGGGTTGCTCTTTGGAAAATGGAGAGGAAGAATGCCAGTGATTGCTATGGTAACAAGAAAAACTGGATCATTTTTTCCTTGCAATACTTCTATGCATTAAACACAATGTATTGTAGTGGATTGCTATAGATGCACTGCAAGGCTCTAGGGAAGAAAAAGGCTGACGCACAATACACTATGTCCATATCCTCAACACAGCAACCCACAAACACAGCAGCACATGCAGAGAGGCCAATTAGGGAGGAAACAAAGAAAGTGTATGGGAAGGCTTCCTCTGCTTATGACATACAGGGCTGTCCCTCTTATGTAACAGGATCTATGAAGACAGTGATAAACAAAGGCGGCTTGCTGTAATCTGCTAGCAGGGAAGGGAACCATTAGCAAAATGAAATGGAGGTAGGGAGGGAGGAAGAGAAGAAAACTTGCTTACCTAAAAAGGTGTTTGAAATATATTCGGAAACTTGGTTGCCAGACCGGCTCATTTCTGATAGGTGGGTGAGCTCCCGATTGAGCATTCTTTTGAACTGTAAGCAAAAGAAAAAAAATGAGGGGTTAATACACACATACATAATGAATATAGTTCTTTAGAAGAAACCTGTCTTAAACGAAATACTAAAGCTGCCCATAGATGGTATCAGTTTTTTCGGGTTCAGCAAAGAAAAACTGACCAGATTCCCCCATCCACACATTGGAGGTTGATAGGGAAATCACTAGCTGACAGCGGGGAGACTTCACAACACACTGATCAGCGATGCCGGCTTCAGCCAGCTATGCTGATTGATCGCCATTTATCCAAAATGGTGGTTGTACAGAAGAATACAGTGCATGGTGGGAAGTTCCTGTAGCAGCTAGCAAGGTCTCCAGGAATCACAGCAAGGTAAGCTCAGTCCCCTAAACAAATGTAAATTCATACAGAGGTGAGAAGGAATCACACAGGCCATTATGATGACATATCATTGCTAAAGTGTAGATTTGACAATGAAAAGAAAATCTGCTATGGGCAACTGAAATCTTTACTGGACAGTCTGGTGTGTTGAAGGAAGTGGAATAATAATGGATCTACTGGCAGGATCAACAGATTATTATGGGGAGATAAGAGAAAAGCAAAAACTGCTAGCTAATGGCATTATAAATACAAAAGTTGCGCTGAATTGTGCTGAAGTAAAGGTAGGTAGGTGCACAGGTTGGGTGGGTCACTACATCAAACATCCCCCTCAGCAGCAGACACAGATGGAGAAAAGGAAGAGCCACCCAAGCTGTGCACCTACTTGGAAGTCTGGAGGGGGAGAGGACTGGATCCATGTACCTCGCAGAAGGTTACATCTGCCAGCCTATATGACCCACTAGAGATAGTGAGTCCATACCCTGCGGTAAGAGTACCCATTCCTTATACTCACAGGGTGTGCATGCCTCTGGTGGTGGATGGCGTTTGTTCATATCACGGATACCTCCATATGCTCTTGGCTATTTCCTGTTCCCGGGACTTTCTACAATTATCTCCGATGTTTTTAGATTTTACGTTGAAGCACTAATTATATGGAGATTTATCACTTTTTGAACTATACCTTGTATACTTTCTGAATTAGCACCTTAACACATTACGTATGTCATATGCTATTGGGTTTATGCTTTTGTATTAGTATCAACATTTATTTCAGCACAATTTAGCACAACTTTTTTATTTATTTTGCTGTATCTGTGATTATATCACATAGTTTGTTGCTGCTGCACCAGACACTTTAGCGCAATACTTATATACTCTCTTGTAGATAATGCCATGGACAGAGTGCATTATATAGGTTTTTATTTTCTCAAAATTACATTTTAAACTCTAGGAATTACATAAAAACTACCTTACAATGGGTCCCCACACTGCAGGAATTATATGATTGTTAAGTCTTGGTGTAGAGGAATAAGGTGTAATACCTTACCCCTAACTCCATCTGTGCGACCATTCCCCTGAAGCCTCTTCTCTAAGGTGCTCTAGGCCGCGGCCGCATAATGAGGTCATTAAGTATGATGGAGGCCAATGGTCTAGATTTTTTTTTTTTTTCTTGTTTTAATTCCTTGAGTTGTGCTTTAGCCTTTTTTCATATTTGCTCCTTTTGAAGGCCATTTGTATGAACTCCATAACATTTCATGTGAAATATTCACTAAGATGTTAGATCCATGGGGGGTGTACTTAAAGTGTTACTAAACCCAGGACCGTAGCTACATTCACTATATCTGGTCTAACGCAGTCAATACACAGAACATGGAAATGCAATTATTTTAGTAAATATAAACTGCTAAATACATTTTCTCATTAGCAGTATTTAGCAGTCTTGTGAATTCTATCAGTGTCTGGTTAGGAGTTTTCATTCTAATCTGACTGTCCTATGAAGCTGCAGGACCCCTGACCCTCTGTCTGGACAATGCTGATTGGCCCTGTGCTGATCACATGCACCCTCCTAAGGAGAAAAAAATCTCTCTAGCAATACACACCAAACTGAGCATGTGCAGAGTGACTCCAAAGGCTCTTTTTTATCAGGAGATGGATTAGGGACAGTGGAAGTTTAGGATCAAACAGCCTTTTTACACAATGCACAGGATTAACCCCTTAGGTTCCACAGTGAGTATAACAAGAATGCTTTACTGCATATATAGACTGATTTTATTGTTGTGGATTTGGTAACACTAAGGGTACATCTGTGAGAAGGGTTGTGCTTGCCCACACGGGCTGCACATCCATGTGCAGGCTGTCCCATTCATGCCTTTTTGTGACAATGTTGTCATTACATTTTTAACACTGTGGGCGTTTGGAGGGCAATTTGGGTCTTTTTTCAATAAAGTATTTTTATACTAGTATACTGTAGTTCCTTATACAACTCTTGATTGCGATGACCTGGTTCTCCCCGTGCTGCTTTTTGTCCCATTCACGCCTACTAGGATGAAGCAGCTTGTGGGTGCGTGTCCCCGAGTGCACACAGTGTGAGTTTTGGGGCACGCACCCACATGCACTTCAGATTGGGAGCATTGGCTGCAGACATGAATCGGACTGCCTGCAGGCGGATGCACGGAAGACCTGTGCATGGGTTGCAGGCATACATGGCCCTTTGCACGGATGTACGCTTAAGTACTTCTGTGGGAACGAGGCCTAACTTAGACTGACCACATTGCTTACTATTATTGGATCATAGACAACTTCTAGCCCTGGAATTGTCTTATTTCAAACACCCAATCACGTTACAAAAAAATAAGAGTTCCAAAACAGCAAATGTGCCCCTTTAAGGGAAATTCTAGGAACAATGGTAATCTACTAACTTTGGCTGCCTTATGTATGAATAAACACGGCTTCAAACCTAAACCTCACACAACCACATATAAAAAAAATGGAAGAAGATCAGACCAGTAAAATAATACAAAGCAAATCATCATGACATTCTATGGTTAAACCGCAACACAAGATTTCACCAGCAGCCAGTATTGTAAATGAGACCTGAAATCACCGCTTCATGTCCTTGTAACACCTGAGACCTGCAGGACAAGACCCTTGAGATGTTTCAGTGTTGGGGAGATACTAGGAGAATTAAGTCACTCATTGGTTTCAAACGTCTCTGCCCCTGTGATAGACTTCCCAGGTATGTATACCTCTCATGACAAATAAGTGGATCCCACTAACTGTTGGCTGTTAAAATGTATTTTATTTTCTAAAGAATGTAAAAGCTGGAAGGGAAACTAAGATGAGAAATAATGGAGCAAGAAAACATGGTGGCAATCTCTCACTGCTGGAGTCCGTAAGGCAGAACATAGAGGAGTCAGTTTTCTTTGAGGTGGATGGGGGAATCCAGCTTGCTGTGTCGTATGCTGCCAGCGGGGAGACTTCTCTGCCATCAGAATATACAGATCAGCACTGCAGATTATAGCCAGCAGCACTGAACAAGCAGGGCAAATCTGACAGGGTCGGTGTACAGAAGTCAATTGGTAAATCGACTTCTATACAACCACAGTTCCTCATAAATGGTTCGAACTATGGCTCATTCCTGCTGAACCAGACAAATCTTAATCCATGAATGTGTAGATTAATCATGTCGGACTATCACTGAAGTAGGAATACAAAAACATGATTCATCAGACCAGGCCATCTAATGTTATTGCTCTGTGGTCCAGCTCTGATGCTCACGTGCCCATTGTAGGTGGTTTTGGCTGTGGACACTGGTCAGCATGGGCACCCTGACCGGCCTGCACTTACACAGCCCCATACACGATGCACTGTGTGTGTTGACGCCTTTCTATAAGAACCGGCATTGACCTTTTCAGCAATTTGAGCTACAGTAGCTCTTGGACTGGACCACAGAGGCCAGCCTTCTGCCCCCCCCATGTGCATCAATGAGCCGTGGCCACCTATGACCCTGTTGCCAGCTCACCGATTCTCCATCCTTGAACAATTTCCATACACTTGCCCATTTTTTTCTGTTTTTAACACATCAACTTCAAGGACAATATTTTCACTTGGTGTCTTGCAGCAGAGGTAAATCGAAGAAGCAGCATTTTTATTGTCAACATTTTGATGAAGCTCGGTCCATCTTTCAAGTGGTAACAAGAAACACTGAGAATATTTAAGAGAATATAGACATACGACTGCAATGATTACCGAACACAAGAGAAACTTTCTGAATGAAATTGTGAATGATGTTTAGACCACATTCAATCCCAAAGTGCAAGATTTTTCCAATTAAAGTTCCCCTTCTACATCCCTAGATGGCTAATCTGCCCATTATTCAACCAAATTCCCTCATGTGCTTCATTGGAAGTAATTAGGTAGACAGGTGTGCTACAGATTTCAAGCTGGGGCTTGTAGTACAACAACTACTGGAAAGAGTGCTGGTCTGCCCGTGCCTGTACTTGGGCATGTGATGTCTACCAAATACCTACATTTTGACATGTAAACCTAGTCATCCATGTTTGCGTGGCTACATCCCATTGGTATTCAAGCTTTTTTGTAGGGTCAGCCAATCCAATATTTATTATATAACCGCAAGCTGTCACTAGGTTTCATTCATGGCTTATTACATTAGAAAAATAAAAAAGATCTGTTTGGTTGGTATGGACTGCTGCACTTTACCGCTGTTTTTGCGTTAGAAAAGGTGTATATGTGTTAGTTTCATTATTTTTCTGAGGCCCCCAGATGAAGGAAGCTGTAAATCCAGTAAACCTTGGATGCACAAAACTGGCTCTGGGATCTCTTTTTTTCAGGGGTGGGCTGTAGGCTGCGTGCTCTTCTGACTTCTTGTGTTAACATAATATGGTTATGACCAGCCAAGTTGTAATAATGGGAGATGTATTGGAACAAAGACTGCACAATACTTTTGCCTACAAAGCAGTTTTAATCAGCATTAATGCATCTTTGCTTGTTGGCCATATTTTTCAACTTGACTAGGTGCCAAAATATGCTAGAAATTGAGCAATAAAATCAATGCCAGAATTTATATAAATTTGATCAGGCACAGTGGCCACACATCTAAACGGAGAGCAGGGGTGCCACCCCCTAATCCACATGCAGGGCGCCGGATGCAGTTTTTTTTTTTTAAGCACATGATTAGAGCCTGAGGTTCTAACTGGCTTCATAAAAAGAGTGGGCTCGGGCCGTAGAGCACTTGGTGGTAGGTGGATTGTTGCCCCCCCTCCCGCCGGGGGATCGGGCAGACGCCTCGCAGCGCATCAACGCCACGCCTCCCAGTGCCTCACACATTACGAGGGCTCACAAACTATGTCCGTATGCTGACCCTTGGTGCTCTCCTTGGCGTCCACACAAGGGGGTTTGGTGCTCATTGCCAGGTGTTTCTGCGCTCTGGTGAAGGCGCCCCTCTCCCAATTGGATGCCAGCTTGACAATGGCGGTGTATGCGCATCGTAGTGGAGTATTTGAGGCACCAGTGCTCTCGTCATGGTGGAGTATTTTGAGGCACCAGTGCTCCTGCCTGGGCCCGTAGCGGTTGGGCATCCAAACATCACGTCCCTTCGAGTTTTTTTCACTTCACTAGTCCTGGTAATGGTACTGTAGCCTTCTCCGGTGTTACACTTTTTCTCTCCTTTTCTTCACACTATCCCCACCTTGTTCACCTTCTGGTCACTTGGCTCAGGTTTTCATACCGGTTTCCTTTTTCACAGCACCACCTTCTTATCAATGCACAAGCTATCCACCATCACCTCCCTTGTATATACATTGTGGTATATACATATACACATACTTACACATAGGATTTATTTATAGATCCTCAGCTGATCCATACCACAACCCTCTTGGATAGTCGGGTTGGACTGCCGTCCCGCTCACGTGTCTGGTCGTGGGTGCCCTGACTTGCCTCATCCTCTTACCGCCTCAGCTCCCAAGAAAGACAATATATTTTTGACTGGTCCGCAGTACTATGATACACCATGACTTTAGTCACTTTGTAAGTATGGGTGGATACTTGTTGAGCTTTCCTTGTCTCTACCCATACCCTTTCTCAGTCCCATTTACGATTTCTTTTTATACACCATCTAGATATATTTTGTACGCAATGCTCCTGATGAGTGGTGAAGACCACGAAACGCGTAGAGCCATTTACAATTCATCATGCGTTTACATGTATACAATTTCACTGATCATTGGACTGTCAAAAGTTTTTTACTGCACTGATATACTCAGATTATATATATTTTACTATTTTTTCTACAATATGACTATGGATTTTGTATGTACTTGCCACCATTATGATATGATGTGCTGTGTCATATGTGTATATATATGAATTATGTGTGCTTTTACCTATTCACAACACGATCCAACCACTGATCCATGCTATGTGCAAAATAAACACATTTATTACTATTTTTAGTGGTCTGTGTTCTGAGGTATGCATACTTCATTTAAAAGTCCCAAACCCCCCTCTCTCTCCACCCCCCTCCAAAAAAAAATGGAGCACCAGCTGCCACTGACCAGGCAGTTGGTACCTTGGCCTCCCCACTTATGTGTAGGTTTACTCAAGATGTTTAAATGTTTAGGTTTTGTATGGCCGTAGTCCAGACATTAGAATGTCACCTTCTTTGGGGCAAAAACGAATGTGAATAGTATGTAACAAAAATATAACCTGCATCAGCATAATATGACCATTGCAGATCCAAGTAAGCATACACCTGCCCGCAACAGCTAGTTATGGAACATGAGAACCCCTGGCCAGTCCAATAAAAAGCCAAGTTTATTATATAAATCTGAGCAACATTCTTAGTCATAACTATGTTTTTCAATGTGCGTATGGTTCTTTTATTTGAGGCTGGAAATAATAAACTTGGCCTTTACTGGAGGTAAAAGTAGTAATGTTCCATATAATATGTACAGTACTCTAAGTATATTGCAAAGTGCTGCATAATTTGCTGGATTTACTCGAATACAGGGAATAAGAACACTAAAAATATGCTTGATCACTTGCTTTCAAGGTTTATTGGTCTGCAGACCTCTTTAAATCAAATCAGAAATGCAATGGACTGGCTATATCTACGACTCTATTGTTCACTTCTTAGCCTTTAAAATCCCCAGCTAAAATGTGAATGTTTCTTGTTTGCGAAGGCTCCTATTTATCCAGGTTATGGTAGAACTAGTAATAGTTAGCTATATTCAAATGGATTTGTTCTGTAATGTTGAGGATCCAATGTTCCAGTTCCAATGAGTGAACATAACCCAGCATTTATATCCACATGGATCGCACCAACACCTTAATCCAATCCTCATGGTACATGGAGATCATGAATGTCCAACAACAAGGTGTGTATCAAAGTTGTGGAACCATCCTGTTCTGTTTGCATAATCCCATCATAGTGTCAGGGAGCCTGCATAGGTGTTGAAGCGTTTGTTAATGTAAAAAAAAAAAAAAGAAAAAAAACTGGATCCTGTCCCATTAAAGCATGTTATATACAACATAGTGCTTGTGCTGTGTCATTTGGCCCCCTGTATCACCTGAAATACCTGGCTGGTCCTGCCTGGCTATACCCTCCCCTCTGTAAACTGACCACTGTGTATCATGGCTGCTGAGCCCTGACACCATGGTCAGTTTACATGCCTCCGTCATCCGAAGCCCTGCTCTCCTCTTCCCCCTCCCTGCCTGTCAGCTTGTACCAGTGCCCCCCCCCCCCTCCTGCTGGTATCATAACTCATTTTTGTTGTTACAATTTTCTCTGTTATGATAAATGATGTGCCCCACTGTATGCGTTTTCTAAAAAATCCGCCCCTAAATATCTTATTCTATAGCACAGATCGGCGGTCACCTGACTGGCCAGCTCTCTCCTCCTCTACTGTCCTCTCCTCCAGGCTAACGTAAGCAGGAGTTTCTCGGCTCCGCCCCCTTTACGGTCAGACGTGGAGAGGAGAGAGACGACCAGTCACATGAGCGCCGTCAGCGCTACAAAATAAGGTATTTAGAGGTGGGTCTTTTAGAAAACACATACAGTGGGGCACATCATTTATTATAACAGAGGATTGTAGCACCAACAATCAGTGGGTTGACAACCACTTTTATTCCTAGATTTACATGATATAGGTGTGAGCGGTTGTCAAATTGCCTTAAGCCCCGTACATATGGGGCGAATGTCAAGAGACCTTGGCCAGTTAAAAAAAAAAAAAAAAACGGCGGACATTCAGTTGGGCCGGCTTCTGTCCGACGAGCATGCTGGAAAACCAGCAGCCAACCGACTCCAGATCAGTGCTCTCAGACAAACTCATAGTGTGTACCAGGCCCAACATTAAATGGACTGAATCATCATTCACGTCAGCATGTATATGTATTGCACTACTGCTCATCGTTAGAATATTGCTGTGACTTTTCAAGTGAATCTGTGCCCAGGCTATGCACACCAAAGTATTTACATACATATTCTGAAGAGGCATTAAAGCACTTTAAAATAAGCTCTCAGTCACCTCTGTAGTTATAGACATTATGGAGAAATTCATCAAAAGTATACCACGTTGATACGTGTATGCAGGCAAGAGCACACTGTATGAACACATTCTATGCAGCCATGGATAGATCATGGATACACCCTATGTAGCCAGGCACATTCTGTACTGATACACTGTATGCAGCCAGGAGTATAATGTATTGATGCACTGTATGCAGCCAAGAGTATACTATGTGGATACAATGAATGCAGTCAGGGGTATTCTGTATATATACAATATATGTAGTCAAGAGTATAGTGCATGGATACAAGTATGCAGACAGGAGTATACTGTATATAAAAATTCTATGAAGTTAGGGATATGCTATATGGATGCAATGTATGCTGCCAGGGGTATACTGTTGGATAAAATGTATCCAGTCATGAGTATATTGTATTGATACAGAGGTATACTGGAGTTAGTAGTTTACTGCGTGGATACAATGTATGCTGTCAGGGGATATTGTAAATATACATAACGTATGCTGTCAGGAGCATCCTGTATGTATAAAACGTATCCAGTCCTGAGTAAATTGTATTGATATAGTGGTATACTGTATGGATATACATTGTGTTCAGTCAGGAGTATACTGTATATATAAATTGCATTCAGTCAGGGCTATACTGTATGGATACAATGTATGCTATCCGGGCTATACTGTATGGATACAATGTATGCTATCCGGGCTATACTGTATGGATACAATGTATGCTATCCGGGCTATACTGTATGGATACAATGTATGTGCTATCCGGGCTATACTGTATGGATACAATGTATGTGCTATCCGGGCTATACTGTATGGATACAATGTATGTGCTATCCGGGCTATACTGTATGGATACAATGTATGCTATCCGGGCTATACTGTATGGATACAATGTATGTGCTAACCGGGCTATACTGTATGGATACAATGTATGCTATCCGGGCTATACTGTATGGATACAATGTATGCTATCCGGGCTATACTGAATGGATACAATGTATGCCATCAGGGCTATACTGTTGGATAGAATGTATGCTATCCGGGCTATACTGAATGGATACAATGTATGCCATCAGGGCTATACTGGTGGCTATAATGTATGCCATCGGAGGTATACTGTTGGATACAATGTATGCCATCAGGGCTACACTGTTAGATAGAATGTATGCTATCAGGGCTATACTGTCAGATACAATGTATGCAGTCAAGAGTATACTGTATGGATACAATGTTTCCATCCATGAGTATATTGTATTCATACAGGAGTATACTGTATGGATATGCATAGTGTTCAGTCAGTCAGGAGTATACTGCACAGGTAGGTGATATTCCATGAAGGGGAGTGGATTGCATGTTACAATGCATTCAGCTGAATTCTCTCTGCATGGCACTCAGTAATGACTAAATGGCTTTGTCTGAATTCCAAAATAGCAGAGCCATACTGCCTGGCTGCACCTCCTTTTTGTAGGGACCATATTAAAATTCCACCTACCCTCTTTAATTCATTAGCTCTTTCACATTCATTATACAACACAATGTAATCCAAATGCACAGAAGCATCAAGTGACTTTCCCTGGAAGAACGCTGGAAAGGATTCTCCATACTAAGCCTGTACCTGTATGTGTGCTCTGGCAGCCCTGACAAAAGGAGCACAATGGTGCTTCCCCTCACAGGAATGTTCATACAAATCCCACTCATCCCTAACACGTCTGATTAATAAGGACCAGTCACCCATGCCGAGAGACCCTTTCAATGTGTGTGAAATGCTTGCATCTATAAAATGTCAGCAGAACTGTATCCAATGAAGGAGAATCCCTTTATGCACCCTCAGCTGAATGTGCTGACTAAATCCAGGCTCCCACGCAGGGGCTATGTGCAGAGATGGGATGAAAGGTGAGCACAGCAGAGAATGGCTGACAAAGCCTCAACCCGAAAAAAGCTGACATGGATGCAACTCTGACACGTGCACACCATTTTCTTTGCAGGGAAGGAGCCCAAATCAGTATCTGGGACTATTGAAGCTCAGTGGTTAGCATTTCTGCCTTGCAGCACCGGGGTCCTTGTTGCACACCCTGGCCAGGACACCATATGTATACAGTATGCATGTTCTCCCTGTGCTTGGGTGGGTTTCCTTCCACACCCCAGAGACATGCTGGTAGGTTAATTGGCCCTCATATGTGTATGCATGTGGGACAGGGGCATCTGCTGGCTATAAATGGATCAAAATTCAGCGGGTTCAGCGGGAGGAATCTGTTTTTTCCAAAAAATGAATCATATATGGCCATCTTTAGATTGTAAGCTCCCTGGTGGCACTAATGTCCATGTGCCATATGTAAAGCACTGTGTACATTTTTGGTGCTGCAAAAATATCTATAAATAATAAACATGCATCCACCAATGACCTGCCAACTATTCCTCTATTACCTACTTATTGGGTTAATGAATGGATAAATAGGTAGCCATCTTTATCTGTCTAGCCATCAATTAATCTTTCCGAAATGGATCCATAAATGAATGTATGATGTACAAAAACCAGAACAGGTAGAACATCCTCTGATCAGCAGGAAAACCTGAACTAGGACATGAAAAGAAACAGATGGTGCGTGGACCTAGCGCATTATCCTCAAACAAAGGTATTTATTTGAATAAAAGAGTAAGTATCATACTCACAAACGGACTTGATAAAAGCATATCTTAAAAAGTCCGCCACATGAGTCCGTAAAACTGTCTACACCACTTGGGACTACCTCTGTGAAGGCATTAGCCGGCTATCGGGTTTCGAGGAATTCCTCTTCCTCAGAGGAAGGCTCTGAGGAAGAGGAATTTCTCGAAACACGTTAGCCAGCTAAGGTCTCCACAGAGGTAGTCCCATGTGGTGTGGACAGTTTTACGGGCTCATGTGGAGGACTTGTTAAGATATGCTTTTATCAAGTCTATGTTTGTGAGTACGATACTTACTCTTTTATTCAAATAAATACCTTTGTTTGAGGATAATGCGCTAGGTCCACGCACCATCTGTTTCTTTTCAGATCCTAGTGTTTTGGGTTCCCCAGTCTGTGGAAGGCAGCGAGAAGTGCATTATCCATCACCAAGTGTTAAAGCAGAGAGCTCACAGTTGCATAGAGGCACACTAAACAGTGCAGGAGACGGATTTGTGTTGTTTTTGGATGGAAAACCTGAACTGTTGGCTCTCTTTTCAATATCCTAACTTGACAGATCTGATTGTCCATCTCAAGCCTCATCAGTCCTGTTCTGCAGTTTTTAAGTGATGAAAGCCTAATGAGCCCTTTGGGTTTTGCAGACCTTCAATACCTGAGCACTTATTAGCACACTAAAGCCCCGGCACAACAACCAGGCAGGTATGATACCTCATTAAGGGGTGGAGAGTGAATGCAGCATCAGGACTGAGACTAGCTGCAAGGACAGAGGTGGCACAAGCTTCTGCCTTCTCATAGGAGAGCAATGCCCATTTTTCTCAGGCATTGATTATAATTAGATTGAATCCCCTGCCCTCTACGAGGGCTCTAAGAATAGGTGTGATCAATACTCAATGATTGTACACAATATAATTGGTTTAGATGAAGGTTTCATATTGCTCCCTAACTCCCGAGTCAATAAGCAAACTATTAGTGTAACAAATGAATGTAATCACGGATAGGCCACGCAACCAACTGAATCAGCAAGCCACAGACAATCGGATGTTTCGTTTACAGCGATAATTCTCCAAATTGGCGAGTGTGCGTTTCGTAAGACGGGGGGAACACGGTGAGTCATGCATTTTCTATTTTTCAAACTTTAAAATAGAAGTGTTTCCAACATGGTGTAAATTATCCCCACTGTATACAAAGGACATTGTAAAAAATCTGGCCTTACAGGGATGGAAAGAACAAAAAAAAATCTGTACAAAAATCAAAACACTCTTTGGATGGAACATTCGATGGCTCAATCATTGTATCGGAAAATTTCCAGCAAATGTCAACATTTTTTTTAAACATCATTTATTTCCCGATCGATTTCTACTACTACCCCTACTGCTCATGTATATTTCAATTGCATGTTTTTCAAACAAGACAATTAGAAAATTGTCAGATTGAAAAATGTTCATTTGTGCATTTTTCGATCTTGATAAGAAAATTAACTTTCGCAGTAAGCACACTAACCATACGAAAAGCAAATGATCGACTCCATTTTTTTTCTATTCGTGTATGGTAAGCTTAAGGTTATGCATGAGCAGCAGCATCAATGCATCCCTTCCTATGTACTGATGTAAACAGTCCCACTCCCCCCAGTCATTATTATCTCATGTTACAGGGACCCAGCAGACTCTGCTTGTGCAATCACATCAGCATCTGACAGCCTGTGCAATCATATAGAGCAAAGATGGAATCTGGAAGTGTAGTCAGTTCTGCACAATCAACCCAAAGCCTACCGCACGCTGACATCATTTACCTTGATGTAGCCCCAAGACACAGACAGCAAATAGTTGGCTTCAGGCATTTTGATTGAGAGATTGTTTACCAACACAGAAAAAAAAAAAAAAGACGATTAAAAAAAAAAAAAATGTAAGAAATCAGAATTCAGAAAGAAGTCAGCAGGAAAATTCCCTGGTATCACTTAGTTCCCCAGTTGGCTTTAGGTACAGAGGCTGCATTGTGGCGTACAATCCCTTTGATTGAAGCTGTATGAATGCCATTTGTACAAATCCATAGGGTGCTGGTAGTCCAGGAGGAAGAGCAGCAAGCAGGCAGCTAGGCGTGAATAGAAATCCTCCGAGCTGGGAATCGGCATGTTTCCTGTCTTCCAGGTCCTGATGAATTATGGATGCCAAGATGCTCTGCTGCTAAGAAGACTTTCTGTGCCAACAGCACAAAATAGGCACCTTCAAGGAAAGCCATAAACAGTGCAGATAGGGCCCGCCCACAAGTCGTTCAGGCAGCCAATCACTGCACTTCTTAAGTCACTTTGTTTGGGATAAACACAGCGTTCTGCACAGGGCGTTCTGATTGGTGGAAGATGCTAAATCTCCTCGGAACATTGCTATTCTCTCCTCTCCTGGAAGTGACATTTAGTAATGGAATCCCTGTAGCAGCAGCTCGTCACCTAGAAGATTAATTAGCACACTTCTTCTTTTGTGCTTTCTAATTTGCCTGTTTTCTGGAGAGGTGGGCACCGGTCCCCGGCCGCTGTCACAGACATTCCCAGTGATTTGCAGGGATTTACAACAAGCTGCACATAGAATATGTATGAGCACAGAGCACAGCCAGGATAGGGGACCTTCTAGGAATATTCAGCTGCTGCCTGGGATCAGGAATATAGATCTCGTCTGACAGGCTGATGTATGGTACCTGGAAAGGACAGCCAATGGGGGGAACTGGCACGTCCGCACTTCTAAAGGTGACCATATACCTTATCTGACTGCACCGTCTTCTTTAACTACTTAAGCCCCGGAAGGATTTACCCCCTTAATGACCAGGCCATTTTTTGCGATACGGCACTACGTCGCTTTAACTGAAAATTGTGCGGTCGTGCAAAGTTATACCCAAATAGTACTGATGTCCTTTTTTCCCCACAAATAGAGCTTTCTTTTGGTGGCATTTGATCCCCTCTGCAGTTTTTATTTTTTGTGCTATCAGCAAAAAAAGACAGACGACAATTTAAAAAAAAAAAAATGTCTTCATCAGTTTAGGCCAATATGGAGTCTTCTACATATTTTTGGTGAAAAAAAATGCAATAAGCGTATATTGATTTGTTTGTGCAAAAGTTATAGCATCTACAAAATAGGGGGTAGAATTATGGCATTTTTATTCTTTTTTTTTTTTTTTTTTTTTTTTTTTTTTTTTACTAGTAATGGCAGTGATCAGCGATTTTTAGAAGTATTGCGACGGACAAATCGGATACTTTTTTAGGACTAATGACATTTATACGGCGATCAGAGCTAAAAAATAGCCACTGATCACTTTATGAGACGGACAGGGAAGGGGTTGACACTAGGGGGCGATCAAGGAATTAAGTGTTCCCTAGGGAGAGGTTTCTCACTGTGAGGGGATTGCAGTGGCTGGGAGTAGAGAGAGATCACCGTTCCTGATCATAGGAACAGCAGATCTCTCTATAGTTCCCTATCAGAATGGGGATCAGTTTGTTTACATGGACAGATCCCAGTTCTGGCTCTCTGTGGAGCAATTGCGGGTGGCCATCGGACATCGCGGTTGTCGGCCAAGCGCATCGGCCCCAGGGATGCGCACACGTGCCTGCTATAGACATTAAAGGGACAGTCATACCGGTATGGCGATTTGTGCAGTTGAGCCAACCTGCCTCAGTATAACTGCAGCGGCAGGTCCACAAGCAGTTAAGCTGGCAATATACCATACAATCGGATTGTACAATCTCCCTCCCTTTAGCTGGCCATACACTATACAAATATGATTGTACATAAATTGTCCCATATAGTGCAGCACCACCAGAATCATTCAGTCCGGTATCAAAAATACATCCATTTATCGTGCAAACATCTAATAAATTTACAATAAACAAAACTCCATATGTTATATAAATTCCACCGCTGTGCTCTTCAATCCCCCATCACGAAAATGACACCCAATCGTGTACACCACCACCAGCTGAAAAACCTGCTCACCTCCTGGATGAGATCAATGGGCCCTGTGTATAATCACTCCTATGATATACCCAGTAACAAACTCTCTCCTCCCCTCCTGGGAAAACGCTCTGCACGCGCCTCTCAGCAGATCACATGCAATTAAAAAGCAAACTCCATAGTGCGCTCCGTTTAAATGATTTATTAAAATGCCCCTTACAATAAAACACTTGCAAGATTGCAATAAAAACAATGTCTATCGCATTACGTCTGCTCACTCACCACTCCACACAGAACGCACTGGCTGCGTGACATCACAGGCTCAGCTCCTCCCTCCTATACGCGTATCGGTCTCTCATTGGCCTTCTTCAGTAGGTGGCTGGGCCGCCTTACCCGAGCCCTTATATATGCTAATATCATGGCAACCCCCCTGAGCTTTCAATTGAAACGCCCACCCACCTACTAAGGAAGACCAATGAGAGGCCGATACGCATATAGGAGGGAGGAACCGAGCCCATGACATCATGCAGCCACCAGGATCTGTGTGGAGTGGCGAGTGAGCAGACGCAATACGATAGAAAAGCATTGTTTTTATTGCAATCTTGTAAGTATTTTATTGTAAGGGGCATTTAAAAAAAAAAAATATTTAAATGGAGAGCACTATGGAGTTTGCTTTTTAATTGCATGTGATCTGCTGAGAGATGTGTGCAGAGCGTTTTCGCACGAGGGGAGGAGAGAGTTTGCTACTGGGTATATCACAGGAGTGATTATACACAGGGCCCATTGATCTAATCCAGGTGGTGATTAGGTCACTGAGGGCGCTGACCAATCAGGATTGCTCTGCACTGACAGGTGGACAGAGAAGAACAGCAGTGATTTTAAATCCCCAAACCTCTGCACTGGCTGCATGGGCACTGACAGCTCATCACCCACGGAGGTAATTTGATCAGTTCTGCAGGGACTGGCTAAATTACAATCCATGCATGTGTATCATACTGATTGACTTCTCATAACCACCCTGTCAGATTTACCCCACGTGAATAGTAACGATGGCTGCAGGGGAGAGGAGGGAGAACCAACAGCCAGGACATGGGAGTCTATGGGTGACATCACCACTTCCCAGTTGTTGAGAGCTCCCTCCTCTCCCCTGCAGCTGCCACTGGCTGACACAGGGGGTCACATGACTGGAGCAGGGAGGGCTGAAAATAGGTAAGTATATACATATTTTTTTTACACAGATTAGTCAGCATAGGTGTTGGGAGGGGAAAGGGAATATTTTTAGGACTAGTTCGGTTTAGGCTTGAATTCTATGTTAAAACATCTGACAATGCGTTTATTGCTTTCCGTGTCTTCCTGCCCCGGTGATCCTCTCTATTTTCCTTTCTATATGGGTGCAACAGGGACACAGAGCAGGGGAAATCGCCCCATGCAGTAAAAGCTAGGAATGAAATGCTGGCAGAAATTGTTGACTCCTGCCACCCTATCCAAAACTTAAAATAAAAAGAAAAAAGAAAGGAAGAAATTTTATATTTTTAGCTCCAGCTCCCAGCATGCTTTGCCAGCCATTTCTTAGACAGCTAGAGATGCTAACATCCAATGCTGAAGAAGTCTTATTATTATGCAGCAGTGAGAAGTCCCAATTCTTTTCATCCCACTGCCATACACAAAAGCCATTAGAACTGTATTACATTCTTCACCTAACAATTTTTTTCTTATAAAGCAGAGAAAATACAATGCTATTGCTTCCAGGAGAGATAACATGACAGACTGGGCAATATTAGTGAAATAATCAAATGAAAAATTGTGCCAGCGTAGTTAAAAATAATATACATACAAGATGATATGAATGGAGGATCTTCTATCTCACCACCATGAATGACAGATATAAAGCTCCCTTCACACCATGCAGGTGCAATGGAGCATGCTCGTGTCCATGCATCGCCTGCAGGGATGCATATCAATTTCAATGGGCTGCTCTACGAGCAAGAAATGTGCAAAATAAGTCCCTGACCCTTTTGCACAATTGCACCACACCGAACTTCATGGTGCTGCAGCACCGTGCATTTTGGCGCACGTGAAAACTCGCATCAACAGATACATGGGGGTTCCATTAGAAATGAATGTCAACTTCGAGCTTCTGCTAAAGGGCCACACCACGTTAACACGTTTTCCCAGTCCCTGAATAAAACGTGTAAAGAACGAGCATCTCGTCGGGTAACTTTAACTATACGTAGGGACGTCCGCTACGTACCTGTGCTCGTACGAGGTAACGTGGACGTACCACACTTCCCTCGAAATATAGACAGTAAGTACCACCACTCTATCTTCTAGGAGGTAAGTATAGTAGAACATACATATAATAAAAATTGATGCGACCGTGTTAAAAAGTAAACTAATAAAGTGATTATAACGGGTCAGACAGTACAATAGAGAGGACCTTCGTTATCGTAACATAAAAGAGACGAAATATTCTTTTTTTA
>BLSH010558823.1:213423-228664 GCA_018402905.1 Glandirana rugosa
CCCCCCCCCCCCCCCCCCCCACCCAGATAAAGTTAGTAATAATTGAGTCCATTTCACAAAATTAGCTTTTTGGGATATATATTGGGGAGTTGCTCAGTATGTATAGGAAGCGTGGGAGGAATATCATCTTAAAGATGTTTATCCTCCCTAGGAGTGTTAACGGAAGATTCAACCCAAAGTACCTTTAAGTCTACTAATAAGAGGGTCTAGGTTATTGGAAATAGGTTGTTGGACAATAACCCCTAAATACCGGAAACTCTGGACAATCCTCAAGGGACAAAAAGATGGAATGGTAACCCATGCTTCCTGATCCAGCATAAATATAAGGGATTTATCCCAATTAACCTGAAAACCAGAGTAATGACCAAACTATATATTATACTAAGTAACGCGGTAAGGGAGGACTGCGGGTCAGCTAGATAAATAAGCATGTCGTCCGCGTAAAGGGATACTTTCTCCTCCAGACTCCCAACCATCAAACCCACAATCAAGAGCTAGATCGTATCATGGCTGCTAGGGGCTATATCGCCAGTGCAAAAAGCAACGGCGATACAGGGCATCCCTGCCTGGTACCTCGTCTGATGTGGAAGGAGTCAGATATAACATTGTTCACTCTTATTCTAGCTCAAGGATGTGGTAAAGTAATCAAACCCACCTCAGAAAAGTGTCCCCGAAACCAAACTTCGCTAGTACCTCGAAAAAATACGGCCATTCGACTAAGTCCAATGCTAGGACAGCTCTAGAACCGGTTACGTCGTGGTGAGCTTGCATACTGGTAAATAGCCTACGTAAATTTATAGAGGTGGCCCGTCCTGGAATAAAGCCCGTCTAATCTGCACCTATAATCGTCGGAATGACATCGTTAAGTCTTTTGGCAAGAATTTTCTGAATTTATTAGGGATATGGGTCTGAAAGATTCACAGTAAAGTTGGTACTTATGGGGCTTCGGGATGAGCACAATCCATGCCTTTGACATGGAGGGTGGCAAGTGCCGTCCGTCAAGTGCATGATTAACCACTTCAATACTATGCACTTAGAACACTTTCCTACCAGACCATTTTCAGCTTTCAGTGCTGTTGTGCTTTGAATGACAATTGCGCAGTGCGGCGCTGTACCCACATTTTTTATCATTTTGTTCCCACAAATTGAGCTTTCTTTTGGTGGTATTTGATCACCTGCGCTACAAATAAAAAAAGACCGAAAATTTTGAAAAAAAAAAAAAAAAATTCTCTGTCACAAAACTTTGTAAATAAGTACATTTTCTCCATCAACGATGGGCACTGATGAGGCTACACTGACGGGCACTGATGAGGCAGTACTGATTGGCACTGATGAGGTGGCACTTATATGCAGCAATGATGGGCACTGATAGGCGGCACTGATAAGCGGCGCTGATGGGTACTCCTAGACGGCACTGGGCACTGATAGGTGCCACTGATGGGCACTGATAGGTGGCACTGATAGATGGCACTGGTACGCACTGGTGGGCAGATGCATAGATGGGGGCCATTTCCCTGGTGGTCTAGGGTGGCATCTGAAGGTGGCACAGAGTGCCATCCCCATAGGGCACTATGCCCCTTACCTGATGGTCTAGGATGGTCTCTCTCTGGTGGTCCCGATTGGCTCCCTGGTCGGCTTCCTGGTGGTCTAGGGAGTAGCCGATCGGCTCTCCGCTGCTCAGGTCTGCAGACCCGAGTACAGGAAAAGCTGATAAACTGCTTTCCTGTTTACACTGTGACCAGCCATGATTGGTCACGGCTGATCACATGGCAAAGTGCTTCAGATGGAAGCGCTTTATCGAGATCGTTAATGCAGGGGATCAGACTGACCCCCCACACCACCGATCGCTGCGATGCACCCCCCCCCCCCCCCGGGTGCATGCCGGCATGCTATCCTGAGGAAGTCATATGACGCCCAGTCAGGATAACTGAACCACTTCCCGGCCGTCATTCTGCATATGGCGGCCGGGAAGTGGTTAAAGACCCTGAGTAGATGTGGGATTAGAATTTCCTAATATTGTATGTACCATTCTATGGGGAAGCGGTCTAGACTCTGTGTTTTGTTGTGTGCAAAAGAATGTATAGATTTCCCTATTTCTTCTGCCGTTAATCGGACAGCTAAAATCAAAGCATGGCTTTGTGACAACCTTGGGAGAGATACGTCTGATAAGTAATCATCTAATTTTACGATAGTATAATGAGCTCTGGTAGTATACAGACCAGAGTAAAAGTCCACAAAGGCTTTCACTATATCCTCGTTTTGTTCCACAATATTACCCTCAGAACTTCGAATTCTAGGGATGGTCCAGAGATGAAAATCAGGTTTAGATAAATATGCTAGTAAACGACTGTTTTTATCCCCAAATTCAAAAATTCTCTGGTTTTGGTATAATAACTTCTTTTGGGTGCATTCAAGGATCACCAAATCCAGCTCTCTAGCCTTGCTACTTCAGGCCGTCTGTGAAAATGAGGAAGTTGAGGAAGAATATGTCTCCTCTGCCTCAACCAGAGCTTGTTCTGCGTCCACCAGTTTGGACTGAGACGCAGGAGATTTTGTTTGACTGTTATGTGGTATAAGAAGGCAAGTTGGCAAAGGCAGTGTGATACTTTGGGCAATGTTCTGCTGGGAAACCTTGGGTCGTGTCATTCATGTGGATGTTACTTTGGTGTCCATACCTCAATGGGTCCGGGCTGTTTTAGCAAAAGGGAACCATACTCAATATTAGGTGGGTGGTCATAATGTTATGGCTGATCGGTGTGTATGTATACTGTATATTGTGACGTTATATGAGGCGCCACAATGGACGGGCGATACTTGTTGCCTCACATGCGATCATTTTGAGAGTCTGACCCAGGTTTTGCCAGCCACCACGGCAGAGCTGGTTCCAGCCAGGACTTTCGGGTCCACTCAAACCCCTCTCCACCTGCATTTAGTGACCAGGAAGAGAACATAGGAGAGCTCGATCCTGGATATCAGAGGAAGAAAGCTGAGAGAGCTCTGTGTCCCAATTTGGACTCTAAGAACAAGGTTTGCACTGTGCTTATGTTTTGTGGGTGTCGGGGACAGCCCCACACTGTATAGAGAGGAATCTGTTTGGTTTAGCGCCAGGCGGCAAGGTTTTGTTTTGTTTGTGTTTTGAACTTGCAAACCTGAAACAATAAACCTGGCAAGCCACCAGATTTTACAGAGACTGACATCCATGCTGAATCTTTCCCCCTGAAGAGTGATCTCCACAAGCTAATCTCCCACAATATATATATGTACACACACACAGTGAGTACACCCCTCACATTTTGGTAAATATTTTATTTAATCTATCTATATTTTATTATATCTGTTCATGTGACAACACTGAAGAAATGACAGGAGGTGTGTTTGGGGTCGTTATCGTGTTGGAATACTGCCTTGTAGCCCACTCTCTGAAGGGAGAGGATCATGCTCTGCTTCAGTATGTCACAGTACATGTTGGCATTCATGATTCCCTCAATGAACTGTAGTTCCCCAGTGCCGGCAGCACTCATGCAGCCCCAGACCATGACACTCCCACCACCATGCTTGACTGTAGGCAAGACACACTTGTCTTTGTACTCCTCACCTGTTTGCTGCTACACACGCTTGACACCATCTGAACCAAATAAGTTTATCTTGGTCTCATCAGACCACAGGACATGTTTCCAGTAATCCATGTCCTTAGTCTGCTTATCTTCAGCAAACTGTTTGCAGGCTTTCTTGTGCATCATCTTTAGAAGAGGCTTCCTTCTGGGACGACAGCCATGCAGACCAATTTGATGCAGTGTGCGGTGTATGGTCTGAGCACTGACAGGCTGACCCCCCCACCCCTTCAACCTCTGCAGCACTCATATGTCTATTTCCCGAAGACAACCTCTGGATATGACACTGAGCACGTGCACACTTCTTTGGTCGACCATGGCGAGGCCTGTTCTGAGTGGAACCTGTCCTGTTAAACCACTGTATGGTCTTGGCCACTGTGCTGCAGCTCTGTTTCAGGGACTTGGCAATCTTCTTATAGCCTAGGCCATCTTTATTTAGGGCAACAATTCTTTTTTTCAGATCCACAGAGTTTTTTGCCATGAGGGGCCATGTTGAACTTCCAGTGACCAGTATGAGAGAGTGAGAACGTCAAATTGAACACACCTGCTCCCCATTCACACGTGAGACCTTGTAACACTAACGAGTCACATGACATTGAGGGGGGAAATGGCTAATTGGGCCCAATTTGGACATTTTCACTTAGGGGTGTACTCACTTTTGCTGCCAGCAGTTTAGACATTAATGGCTATGTGTTGAGTTATTTTGAGGGGACAGCAAATTTACACTGTAATACAAGCTGTACACTCGCTACTTTACAGTGTTGTCACATGAAGAGATATAATAAAATATTTACAATAACGTTAGGGGTGTACTCACTTTTGTGAGATATTGTGTGTGTATACCGTATATATATATTTTTTTATTATTTAATTAATGTATTTCTTTCAAGTACTTATATAGCACTGTTAATTATATTGTATATTCACATCAGTCCCTGCCCTCAATACAAGTGTATGTATGATAGAACAGAAACATCCCATGCAACTAAATCACAATTACAAACATAGCTGTAGCAGTGGATCATATTATGTTGGCAGTATGTGTCGCTGTAAGCACGTGTCAATATGCCCTTTTATTAAGGGAGTTTTCAATGACACACAATGCAGAAAGCAGAGTAAATGGCAGTGGTGGCCGGTCCATAAGGGGTGCCGCCCTTCTAATCTTTATCTGGGCGCATGGATTTCTAGGTTTTTTTTTTTAGAAGCACGTGATTAGAGCCAGAGGTCCTGCGCCCCAAGCCCACCCACTTGTGACATTAGCGAACATTCACTATTGTCTTCCTGCTCCTCCTCCCGGCCAATCAGTACAGGAAGCAGGTCCTAAGACCGGATTGGCCGGGGGGCTGAAGAAGGGACCGAATTGGCCGTGGGGTGGGGGACGACCAGATTGGCCGGCGGGGGAGAAGAAGCAAACAGATTGGCTGGGGGGGGGAGAGAAGCGACCGGATCGGCCAAAGGGGGGGGGGCGACCAGATTGTCCAGGGGGAGAAGCTGGGGAAGCCGTCTGTGACCTGGATAGGGTAGGTAGGGTAGGTGCGGGTCTGACTGGCAGGCTGGAGTGGAGGGTTTGTTTGCCACGGCACCCCCCCCCCCAAATAATGGAGCACCGGCCGCCACTGGTAAATTAATCTTGTAATGGTTTAGACCGTCATACAGGAGCCTTTAGTTATGAAACTACAGGCCAGTCAGCCTAACATGAATCGTTGGTAAAATACTGGAGGGGATAATTAGGGACTATATACAAAAATTTACTGAGGAAAATAATAGCAATTGATACAGTCCCCCATAAGCGCTTAATCTACAAGCTGAGGTCTGCCAGCATGGACCATAAGGTTTGTTCTGGGGTAACAAACTGGTTGCAGGGGAGCGTCCAAAGGGTGGTGATAAATAACGTGTACTCAGACTGGTCTGGAGTGGCAAGGGGGGTACCCAAAGGTTCTGTCTTGGGACCAATTATATTCAATTTATTCATAAATGATATAAAGAATGGGATAC
Source organism: Glandirana rugosa (assembly GCA_018402905.1). NCBI lineage: Eukaryota > Metazoa > Chordata > Amphibia > Anura > Ranidae > Glandirana > Glandirana rugosa. The sequence continues at coordinate 219,030 of BLSH010558823.1, forward strand.
ATAGCTCAATCTCAGTTTTTGGGGACGACACAAAAATAAGCAGGGCAATAACGTCACATCAGGATATATAAATTTTAGAGAAATACCTGAACAAAATAATGGAGTGGGCCAATGCATGGCAAATGAGGTTTAATGTGGAAAAATGTAAAGTAATGCACTTGGGGGCAAAAAAACAAATGCAAACTATTCACTAGGGGGAGAACCGTTGGGGGAATCGAGGATGGAGAAAGATCTGGGGGTCATAGTAGATGACAGATTGAGCAATAGCATGCAATGTCAAGCTGCAGCTACCAAAGCAGGCAGAATATTAGCATGCATAAAAAAAGGGATATACTCCAGGGATAAAACAATAATCCTACCAATTTATAAAACTCTGGTTAGACCACATCTGGAGTACTCTGTCCAGTTCTGGTCACCAGTCCTCAGAAGAGATGTGCTGGAACTGGAGAGAGTCCAAAGAAGGGCAACAAAACTAATAAGGGGACTGGAGGAGCTTGATTACGAGGAACGACTACAAACACTAAATCTATTCTCCCTGGAGAAACGACATTTGAGATGCGATATGATAGCGATTTACAAATACCTCAATGGGGATCCCAGCATAGGAAGAAACTATTCAGTCTCGGAGTGTAAGAGGACACAAGGCCACACAATGAGACTGGGGGAGAAGTGGTTTAACCTTAAACTGTGCAGGGGGTTTTTCACTGTCAGGACAATAAGGATGTGGAACTCTCTTCCATAATTGGTGGTGGCTGCGGGGAGTATGAATATTTTTAAGAGAGATTCTTGGATGTGCATCTTAAATAACAAAACATACAGGGATATGGGAATAATTATAGATACTGACACATTTGCACCAACACAGGTTGAACTGGATGGACTTTTGTCTTTATTCAATCTTACCAACTATGTAACTATTATAAGTAATGGCGATCACTACAGGTTTTATAGATCTATAGAGAAAAAGTTAGCCAATAAAGGGTGCCAATTAATTTTCCAACTTAAAGTGATTGCAAAGTCTCCTTTTATTTTCTTTAAAAATAACAAACATGTTATACTTACCTCCTCTGTGCAGTGGATATACACAGAGCAACCTGGATCCTCCTCTTCTTGGGTTCTTCTTCGGCTCTCCTGGCCCCACGCTCCTGTCGAGTGCCCCCTCCCCCCAGCAAGCAGCTTGCTGCGCACCCCAAACTGCAGCTCCCTGTGTCCATTCAGACACAGAGCCGTGGTTCGGCCCTGCCCCCTCTCTCTCCTGATTGGCTGACTGACTTTGACAGCAGTGGGAGCAAATGGCAACACTGCTGTGTCTCAGTGAATCAGGAGGGAAAGTCCCGGGCGGCTGAAGCACTCGTGCAACATCGCTGGATAGAGAGGGGGCTCAGGTAAGCTGCTGCACACAAAAGGTTTTTTTATCTTAATGCATAGAGTGCATCAAGATAAAAAAACCTTCTGCCTTTACAACCACTTTAACTTACTGAAGATGCAGATGTTTGGGGTGCCTTATATCCCAGATGCAAGAACTGTATAAAGTCTGAAGAAGGAATCTAAGGCATTCCAAAAGCTTCTTTAATGCCTTTTAATTGCTATCTGTGCCTCTGTTGGAGAGATTCACCCTCTCTGCGTGCCCTGTTTACCTTTATCGTCAAAAGTGAAAGAAAATCCCAAATTTCGAGTTGAACCTAGAATAGGCACAGAGGGAAAATCTACCAATAGAGACCTATTAGCTCTGGTGACCCTGAGGACAACCAGGGGTTCCCTCACTTTGGGGGGGGGGATTTCCTGCCACTTCCTGTTTTGACCATGGAACAGGGAGTGAAGGAAAATCTCTGCAATAAGACACAGATGGCTAAAATAGACAGGCATTATAGCCCTCCATTACTCTATTCAAAATGAACAAAAAAAAAAGTTTTGCCTATAGTTCTACTTTAAAGCAGAACTAAACTCATTGATGTAATGGTTTCCTAAATCATAACATTCAAGGCATGCCATGATTGATGACTGTCACAGTTGCTGAACTGTTAAGCCATCCAATGACCGGTGTCATAACTGATCACATGTGCAGCACCATGGCAACTGCAGATCAAATGGAGACCAAGATGGCAGCTTCCTTGGTGGTAAGGAATAGGAAAATAACTGATAAACAGTACCACTTAGGCCCCTTCCACATGGGACAGGATTCCCAAGTGGGGAATCTGTCTGCTGAGCACGCGGTTGGCTGGTCTGTCCCCGTTCCGGCTTATGCAGAGTGCACTAGACATAGCCTGCTCTCCTCTATGGGGACTGCCTTACAGAAGATGCCTATTCAGACGAAAGTACGTCAGACAAGGCAAGGAAGTAGCGGTGACGTTGTGGCGCCCGTGGAGGGCGAATGTTGGTTTCCTAATGTCTTTGTAACCTTACAGCTGTACATAGAATTTTTATTAAACACCTATGGTTTTATCGAGCGTTGCGCAGTGAGTTTTTCCTTTTCTCATTGATACACTGTGTGACTGGTCTGAGGTTCCGTAAGGATATATGTTCATGGTGACCCCCAGCAATGGCATCCACAAGGTGGCTGAAAAGCAGAGGTGGTTTATACCAAGAGTGACGGGGTCAAGCTCCCTGCTCGTTAGAAATTACAATATAAGAGGGAAGGTCAGATACAAGAGGTAATAACTGTGGGGAATGTGCTGATGGAGAAGATACAAAGTTGTTAGGTAGGGAGAATGATTATGGGGATTTCAGAAGAGAGAAAGTGGGGTAGCCAAGCAGAGAAGTCATCAAGGAAAGTTGATACCAGTCCAGGGGGGCGATAAATGACAGCAATTTTTGGAGAAATAGGAGAAAATAGACAAAAGCAATGTGCTTCAAAAGAAGAGAGTGTCAGAGAGGAAGGTGGGTGAAGTACCTGATAGGTGCTGCATGGGGCTAGTAGGATTCCCACTCCACCTCCCTTCCATCCACTTGGTCTGGGGGAGTGAGTCCAGAGATGGCCACCATGGGAGAGTGAAGCAGGAGAAGTAGTGTAGTGTCGGATTTGTGAAGCCAGTTTTTTGGTAATGGCAAGTAGGTTAAAGGAATTTGTGATACAGAGGTCGTGGAGGGCAGTGAGTTTGTTACAGACAGAGCGGGCATTCCAGAGGGCACAGGAGAAGGGGCACAGGAGGAAGAAGAGGGATAGAGACTACATTCTCTGGGTTGCGGCTGCTGCCAGAGGGTGTTTGGAGATGGAAGCATCAGGCAAAGACTGATGATGGAGGCCTATAGTTTGGGGATAGGTCATGAGAGGTTAGGGGTGAGGGTGAGGGAGGTAATGTGGGGGTGGGATTTATATGGAGGGGCATTCTTTAGAGTCCTGGAAGTTTTCTCAGTATATGGACGTAGAATGAGCTGGTATGGGCAGTAATAGGGAGAGGACAGAAGGCAGGGTTTTATATAAAAGCTGGGGGATGGAAAAGAGGGGTGAAGGTAAGAGAGTTTGAGGAGAGAGGACACCCGTGTCAGAAGGAGTGGTAGCGCATGTTATAAAGTGAAAGGAGAGCTGATTAAAGAGATGGAGTCACCTGCAGCCTCTTAGGTGTTTTCCAGTTTGTTATATAAATTTGCTTCGTGCAATCGCTGAAGTGCAGAGCTTGAAGTGCACATCACTTGTATAAAGAATCACTTAGAGAAAGAAGCACTAAGGAAGAAGCCCCTGCAATGTGCTGACCCCATAAGGGCTTATATTGTTATAAGGGTGGGGGTGGAAGTTTAATTAATCATGAGTGAATATAAGGATGCCTTAGGTCTCATGGACACAGGACATTTTTGGACATTTTTATAGCAGCTGTTTTTTGTTTCAGACGTTTCTCCCTACAGTCAATAATCTCTCCAGCATGTTATCCTATGTGTCCACGCACATATAGGCTGTTCTCGGCTGTTTTTGCCTGGGGCTGCAAAAAAAAAAAAAAAAAAAAACACCACCACTAGTGGGTTCTGAGAGGAATTTTTCAGCTGTAAAAATGCTCTAACATCAAAAAACGCCCAAAAACGCAGCTCACCAGCGGTTAACGTTTTTAATCCCATTGAAAAAAAAAACAAAAAAACCCCAATGCTAAAAAACATTATTGCAAAAATGTTGAAAAACTCACTACAAAGCTACTGACATTTTTATCATGTTTTTAAAACATCCTGTGTGCATGACGGCTAACAATCAAAGCAGCTAAAGTCAGACTAGCAAGGGCCAGAGTTATAAAGAGAAGATCAGCACATAAAACTTAGGCAAGACATTACAGATCAACAAAAACATCATAATAATGCACACAGGGCTACAGATGGAGAAGGCCACATACCCATAGCACAAATACATAGAGCAAACAGATTCCAGTTAAAGGTGGATGATGAGGTTCAGCTGACACATACCAAAAAGCACAACAATATAACAATTCTCCCGAACAAAAACTATATTCACAGTTACTTCCTGCTCCTTCGAATTTTCTTGTCACTACAGTTGAAAGCGAACATCGATTTGGCCCCACTAACCATTAGAAAATCCAAACGAATGTTCCAAGAGCAAAATTATACTGGTGTATGGCCACCTTCAACTCAAACCTTCTGCAATAATTGAAGGCTATCACGCTACAACAATACTCTACCACTGGTCTGAAGCCAACGCAAACCCTAGATGGAAAGTATTCTAACCAATTTTAGAGAGGTAGCTGCTGAGCACAAAAATCTATTCCCAAAAATCAATTTCAGAAGGAGCACTACATATTATTTCAGGGACTTGTTAGCAGAGTTAAGCCATTTTCCAGGTGATCAGGTCCAATTTGTGCACTCACAGAAGGCAGCCACAGAAGAGGCCTGTATGGCAGGATTGAAATGAGATACTTACATCTAAATAACTCCTCATTACCCAAGTAAAAGCTGTGAACATTCTATTTTTGTCCAACTCTTACAAAGGGAGCGTTAGGTTTAAAGATAATGCAATTTTCAGCTCTTCTGGATTTTAGCTTTTTCTTTCTTGCTCCTTTCTTGGGTGGCCAAATGGACCGATTGTTATAGCTGATGAAATGATGACACTACAGAGAATAGCATTCCTGTTCAAAGGCAAAGAGGCTTTTTTCCTGTTAAGGAGCAAGTAAAAAAAAGTAGGCTGCAGCTATGCAGAATAAATGCAATGTATGGAATATAATACAAGAACCACAAACAGCAGAGAGTGCAAACCGTGTCATTCACTCCTGCTCTGCATCGTATTCCCGATACCTAGAGCCAATACTGACACTTACCCTTTCAGAATGATATAACATTATATATGGTGTGCAGAGGATGATGGGAATTTTATAGGACGACAGATTACTGATGATTGTAAAGCCTCGTACACACGGGATGACGTACTAACGACCGTTGTATGCAATATCGATCGTTCGTATGCACGATTAGAACAGTCGAACATACGACGGTCGTACAAGGGAGTTGTATGAGCAGACTAGAAAACTTGGTCGTACCAACAAGCGGTCATACGACCGTTGTATCGTGTGTACAGAGCAGTTGGTACAACAAGTTGTATTGTGCAAAACACGCATGCTCCAAAGTCAGGAACGGCCAGATGCTAATTACAATCACCTGAACGTTCCTTCTGTGCTCGTACAATCGTGTAGTGCAGTCAGTATGCAAGTTACACTATGCAACATACTATTTGCAACGATCGTCGTCCCGTGTGTACGAGGCTTTAGGGTGCAAAAATTCTTTTAGCAATTGTTAGATAAAAGGGCTAAATAAAGTGGGGAAAATTATTATTTGATCCCCTGAAGATTTTGTAAGTTTGCTCACTTGCAAAGAAATGAAGGGTCTATAATTTTTATCATAGGTGTATTTTAAATGATCGAGACAGAATATCAAACAAAAATCCAGAAAAAAATTGAAATGTTATAAATTGAGTTGCAGTTCAGTGAATAAAATAAGTATTTGATCCCCAACCAAACAACAATAATTCTGGCTCCCACATACTGGCTACAGTTGGTACACAGAGTAGTCCTGTCAATTTAAGAAGGAGCGCCTAACGGCAACTCGTTATGTGTACAAAATACAGTACACCTGTCCATAGAATCTTTCTTCTATTCAAATGTCACAATCATGGACAAGACCACAGAGCTGTCAAAGGATATCAGGTACAAGAAATATAGGCATGCGCAAGACTGGAATGGGCTACAAGACCATCAACAAGAAGCTTGGTGAGAAGGAGCGATTATTCTCAAATGGAAGAAATACAAAATAGCCAATCGCCCACAGTCTGGAACTCCATGCAAGATTTTGCCTCATGGGGTAAGGATGTTCATGAGAAAAGTGAGCGATCAGCTTAGAACTACACGGGAGATGATTTTAAATGATCTCAAGGCAGTTGGGACCACAGTCACCAAACCATTGGTAACGCAATATGCCACCATGGATTGAAATCCTGCAGCGCCCGGAAGATGCCCTTCCTCAAGAAGGTACATGTACAGGCCCATCTAATGTTAGCCAATGAACATCTAAATGATTCAGAGAAAAATTGGGAGAAAGTGTTGTGGTCAGATGAGGTCAACATTGAGCTCTTTGGCATTAACTCAATTTGCCGTGTTTTAAAGGAAGAAAAATGCTGACTATAAGCCTAAGAACACCATCCCTACAGTCAAGCACGGAGGTGTAAACATTATGCTTTTGGGCTGTTTCTCTGCTAAAAGTACAGGCGACTTGCCACATTGGGGGGCCAATGGATGGGGCCATGTATTGTAAAATCTAGGCCAAGAACCTTCTTCCCTCAGCCAGAACACTGAAGATGAGTTTTCCAGCATGACAATGACCCAAAACATACAGCCATGGCAACAAAGGAGTGGCTCAAGAAGCAGCACATTAAGGTCGTGGAGTAGCCTAGCCAGTCTCCAGACCTTAATCCTATAGAAAATGTATTGAGGGAGCTGAAGTGCTGAGTTACCAAGCAACAGCCAAGAAACCTTAATGATTTGGAGAAGATCTGTAAAGAAGAGTGGACCAAAATCCCTCCTGAGATGTGTGCAAACCTGGTAACCAACTACAACGTCTTACCTCTGTGCTTGCCAACAACGGTTTCTCCAGCAAGTACTAAGTCATGTTTTGCTTGGGGATCAAATACTTATTTTGCTCACTGAACTGCAACTCAATTTATAACATTTTTATTATGCGTTTTTTCTGGATTTTTGGTTGATATTCTGTCTCTATCATTTAAAATACACCTATGATCAAAATTATAGACCCTTCATTTCCTTGTAAGTGAGCAAACTTACAAAATCTGCAGGGGATCGAATAATTATTTTCCCCACTGTAGCCAGCTATTAGGTTTGCTTTCAAGCCCAACTCCTGGAAACTCTAAATGCAGTAGGGCTGTGCCTGCACTGCAAGGTTTAATTGCTCATTTTATCTAGGGGAGAGGAGAAACAGTTTTACTTACCTAATCCCTTGCTCCCTTGGCATGTGGTGCTCCCCCACTATCAGGCAGTGGGCTATCCCTCGGCATTCTCATGTACAATGCAGGACTATAGACCCTGCTCTGCTCTTGATGACGTCAGGACCCTAGACTGGAGGACTGTGGGGGTGCAGATGCTGCAGGGACTGGTCTAGCAGCGGGGAGGATTGGGTAAACCTCCTTTTACTGTTCCTCTAGAAGTAAACAAGCAAATAAACCTTGGAGATAAATGTTTAGTCAGCTAGAGTTGGGCTTTAAAACCATCCCACACTGGCCAATTGAAATCGGTGCCTCCCCCATCCTACTTACAAAATACTACCTTATTTTTTTGTCCAGCGGCTCTAATAAAGATACAATGCATAATCCATTGCATAATGGAAGAATACGCACAGAGCAGGAGCAGGGGAAGAATACGCACAGAGCAGGAGCAGGGGAAGAATACACGCAGAACAGGCTCACAGGAAGAATACACACAGAGCAGGAGCAGGGGAAGAATACGCACAGAGCAGGAGCAGGGGAAGAATACACACAGAGCAGGCTCACAGGAAGAATACACACAGAGCAGGAGCAGGGGAAGAATACACACAGAGCAGGAGCAGGGGAAGAATACACACAGAGCAGGCTCACAGGAAGAATACACGCAGAGCAGGAGCAGGGGAAGAATACGCACAGAGCAGGAGCAGGGGAAGAATACGCACAGAGCAGGAGCAGGGGAAGAATACACACAGAGCAGGCTCACAGGAAGAATACACACAGAGCAGGCTCACAGGAAGAATACACGCAGAGCAGGCGCACAGGAAGAATACACACAGAGCAGGAGCAGGGGAAGAATACACACAGAGCAGGAGCAGGGGAAGAATACACACAGAGCAGATGCACAGAAAAAGAGAAGAAAGAAAATGCTAAGACCAAACTTAAACAATTTCACTGCTTCTATTGGAAAATTGAGGATGAATTCCTCCACAGAGGATATAACTACAGAGGTCATAACTGGTTTACATTCTAAAGTGTATTTATGGTTTAAGAATTTGTAAATATTTGAATGACAATAACCTGGCAACAATTTTACTTTGAAGTGTTTATTTTCTTTAACGTAAGACAAATTTCAGAGCTTACTAATTGGGACTCTCTGGTACTCTATAAGTACTATTAAAGGGGAAGGATGAGTCATCCACTATAGCAGTCAGTATATTGACTGCATAGAGGGTTTGGAGGAGCCCACAGTATCACTACATAGAGGACTTTAAAGCAGGATTATATAAACTACAAATCAAAAACCCAATTCAAAGGAGAAGGTGACATGTGGCACCCTCTGATTTTAAAAAGTGAAACATAAAAGCCACCATGCCTATCTTTTGTTCCTTCACGCTCAAATCCTTTGCTTAGAAACGTGCCTATCAATAAAGTACAAGAACATGCAACTGAATTGGAGAAGAGCGGTAATTGTATCAAACAGTACATGCTAGATAAAAAGCTCATTATTAGTCATTCTGCACAAAGGGAACATTTTATACAGAGAATGGAACATGCTGCAGTTAAAGGGCCAATAATGATTATAATTTCTGCACCAATTAGGACAACTCCATCTTCTTTTTACCTTTCTTTTTAGGGACACTAAATATGTAAAGCACAATAAACTGAATCTGTATATTTATGGCTGCAGGATAGAAATATGTTGATGTCTGCTGGTGACAGCTGTATTTCTTGGTGTATACTGCCCTCTAATGTTCAAATACAAGATCATTCCATAAATCTAGATGGCTTTTATATTTTTTTATTAAAAGCTGGCAAGCTTTGAACACCCATTTACTGTGGGATTTTCTTCTTTTACGGCTTGTTTTTGTCCTATTTATATAAATAAAAGTTTGATGGGTTTTTTCACCATTTTCCATATGCTATTTTTCATTGCCGTTCTATTGTTTCAGCTGTTTTGCTGAATTTTATTAATATACGTATATATCATGTAAATGGTCTTTCAATTGTAGTGGCAATAAGACAGTGGTGTATGTCATACTGCTTCTCTATCCATTTGTTCCATTTCCAATTCTCCCACAATCGAACGGTCGAAAATTATTTTTTTATATTTTCGGTAGATCTAAATACCTTACTAGAACATAAACTTGTAATCTCCCGTCATATGTGGTTCTTTATGTCGACAGTGGTCGTCTGTAGTTGTATAAAGATAGGACGTCGG
>BLSH010558823.1:236517-249606 GCA_018402905.1 Glandirana rugosa
GGACAATCAAATTGAAGATATCGACCCTTCTATGACCTCTCAAATTATTTTCTGGTGTATCTACTCAAGATTCATGCTGTCTGTTGCTGAAAATATTTTTTTCCCAGCAAGAACTCATCTATGTGGTCTTTTATTAAACTCTCCAGTATCTTCCCAGCTATAGAAGTTAAACTAACAGGTCTATAGTTACTTGGTAAAGACTTTGATCCCTTTTTAAATATGGGCACCACATTGGCCCTACGCCAATCCAGTGGCATCATTCCAGTCATTAACGAGTCCCTAAAAATTTGATACAATGGCTTTGAAATGAAAGAGTTCAATTCTTTTAGGATCTGTGGATGGATGCCATCTGGTCCAGGTGCTTTATCCACCTTTATTCTGTCTAAATACTTCTGGACCATTTCACTTTTGAGGCATTGTGGATCATTTGGGGCTGTGTCACTACCACCCCCATTATGGACATGAGCTCCCCCATGCTCCTTTGTATACACAGAGCTGAAGAATGTATTTAATAAATTTGCCTTCCCCAGTCACTCACAAATGTAAAGTTCCATGCGCTCCAATTTCTTGTGACTACTAAGGGCAACTTCTGCTGTAATTTGATAAAATGCTACCATGCTCAGCTTCACCAGATTTTGCACTCTACAGTTTTAGTAAATCAACCGCATTGCGCGTTACTGCTCCAAAACAACCTTGGCCCTGATTGTCTGATTAACCAAAAAACAAATTGGCATTTCATCAAATTACAGCAGACGCTCACAGCTACAATGATGATATTAATAACGACCAGAGTTCTATATCAGATGTATGTAGCCATAATACTGATAACAGTAAGTAGTCTTTCATTTCATCACCTTGTTCTATGTCTGTATATGAAATTATGTCTACAGGAGAGACGTCACACATCTGATCACACACCACTCCAGGAATATGGTACAAAGGAATTGTAAGTATAGCTCCAAATTTTGCTAAGTGCATTATCTTCTGTGGGGCTCATGATCTTAGTACATAAGTTGAAGAGCGCTCCTGACACCACTACTGGCATGCGTCACTAACAGCAGATTAAGATGGCCTCCTGTTAAGATGAACAACTTACGCACATAAACTTGTGTAGCCATTGCATAACACCACATTCTATACCGGGGGGATTATGCAGCTGTCATAGTCTTAGGTCTGGACAACTGCCATATATCTTGTATAGTGCAATGAATTATAGTATGGTGCTGATCTATTTAATACTACTTGTACAAGCACATACATCACAATAGACCTCATCCATCAAAGTGTCTGAAATGAGCATTTACTGACCAATGGCAGCCAATTACATTTAAGCTTTCACTCAAATATTCAGTAGAGGTTGAATATGATTGGTTGTTTAGCGGTAACACAGACAGGTTTCAGACACTCTGATCAAACTTTCCCCTTGCATGTCATATTGGAATCTAGTATGTTTTTAAAATTGAAGTTGACTGGGACAGCACAGTGGCTTAGTGGTTAGTACTTCCACCTGGCAGCACTGGGGTTCTTGTTTCATATCCTGGCCAGGAAACTATCTGCATAGAATTTGCATGATCTCCCTGTGCTTGTGTGGGTTTCCTGCCACATTTTAAATATATGTTGTTAGGTTAATTGGCTACTGTCTAAATTGGCCCTAGTGTGTGTGTGTATATGCATGTGAGATAGGGGCCTTAGATTGTAAGTTCCTTGGGAGAAGGGACTGATGTGACTGTACAATGTATGTGAAGCACTACTTGAATTATTGACACTATATAAATGCCTGTAATAAAGAGAGGATTAAAATGCTTAGATTGTAAACTCTAATGAGTAGGGCCCTCTGATTCCTACAAATTGTATTGTAATTGTACTGTCTGCCCATGTTGTAAAGTGCTGCGTAAACTGTTGGCACTAAATAAATTCTGTATTATAATATTAATAATTTCTAATTCTGAATTTGAACTATTGAGTACTGTCCGTGATACTTTTTTTATTTGCATGAAAATACAATTGTTGAGGACAAGCTTTTAGGGTATGTCCCCTTCTTCAAGGTCCCAGGTACTGCTGGAAACTGAAGGGGACACACCCCAAAAGTTTGTCCTGAAAAATTGAATGTTCGTAAAATAAAAAAAGTATCACGGAGAGTACTCAATTGTTTCTGTCGCAAGTGCACTAATACAGCTACAACTACCTAATGCTGAATTTCATTGTTACTGTTTAACATGCGGATCAAATATCTGACCAGCAGATGGCACCATTACACCAAATACTGACAACCACCCCACATTACCAGGACTATTCCATTGATCATATGGGTTATAGCAAACATGTTATATGCAATCTGCCTACTAATTCTGTTCATTGCAAACAAGTATTATCAGTGTTATGTGATGCTTTTAACATGATCATAGACAGTCAGGAGTGCATGCACATTATGGCCGCTAACACAGCAACCATGTGTTTTTTCCACCTTTTCTGCTAAACAAGGATGTGTTTGTGTGAGCAGTGTACATTGTGCCATCCACTATGGCCTGCCGCCCTAGGCTACTGCACATGAGTGCTACGCTGAAATCCGGCCCTGCCTGGCACACAGCATACCTAATCTAGGAATATTCCCGGAACACACCTTCCAATACAGAAACATACTTTTTCTGCTCTCATCATGGCATTTCTTATAAAGGAAATGTTTTTAGATTTGTCCTATTAATTGCATCAGTGGTAGATATTGTTTGATGGTCCAACTCAAGAACACACAGTATATTACAATGACAAATAAAACAAATTACATTTAGTCATTTATTTTAGGTATTTGTTCAGTGCCAAACAAAGTAAACAAAGTCCCCCTGCGCAAAAGGAGGTACAAAGCTATATGTGGAATAGCACACCTAAAAACGCAGCTGCTCCACAAAGCAATTAAAGTGGTTCAAGGTTTTTTTATATTTGCATTAAGAAAAAAAAAAAAAAAAAAAAGCCTGGGTGCAGCTCTCTCTCCCCCAGCCCTTAATTATACTTACCTGAGCCTCATCTCAATCCAGCCATGTGCATGAGAGCAGCAGCTCTCCCAGGTCTTTCACTCCTTATTGGCTCACACAGCAGCAGAAGCCATTGGCTGTCAATCACACCAAGTGAGCTAATAAGGACAGAGCAGGGAGCAAGCCTGCTCGCATGTTCACATACATAGCAAGAGGTTTGCTATTGGGGGCACTCAGCAGGTGGGAGGAGCCATGACCGCCGGCGGGGGAACTCAAAAAGAAGAGGATTGGGTCTGCTCTGTGCAAAACCATTACACAGAGGAGATAAGTATAACATGTTTGTTATTTTTTAAATTTCCTTTCGAATCGCTTTAAATTTAAAAACAGAATATTATTAGTTAAATCCAAATCCAAGTACAACCAAATATTGTTCTATATTTATATATAATGCTAACAACTTGCACAGTACTTTACACACTGTACATTCACATCAGTACTTGTCCTCCAAGAGCTTACACTCTAAGGTCCCTATCTCACATGCACACACATTCTAGGGCCTGTTAACCTACCAGCATGTCCTTGGTGTGTGAGGACACACACACAAGCACAGGGAGTACATTCAAATTCCATGCAAGTCGTGTATTTAGACTGAGGAACCTAGTGCTGCAAGGCAGAAGTGCTAACCACTAGGTTACCATGCTGCTGATGTATATGTGCCTATTATCATTTATATATGTCATCAGTATGTATGTAGTGGTTCCATGCTGCCAGTCAGGTGGAAGCAATACTCAGGTCACACTGCTTGCTTTAGTGAAGAGCACCCAACTTCCACGGTGCTGCATTTTCAGCCTACAGTCAAACTGAACCCCTAGGGAAGGATGGAGGTGCCACCAGGGGGCGCTATTTAAAAGGCAGCCATGGCTCCACACTGTACAGGCTGGCACACCACCCGCAGCATCAATGGGCCACATGTCAAGAGGTTCAGTAAACTCAATTAGGCATGGCATACTTGGGGGTAGACCAGCCTTGAATAATGGATCTGTTCTTAAAAGAGTAACTCCACTTTTGTGGGGAAATTAAATAGCAAATAAAAAAAACAATGCATATACAATTGCTACAAAGGTTATATTGTAATTAAAGATTATTAAAAACGGCCTTTACTTTTCAATCTGCAGCTCTGTAATTTTCGGTAAAATGCAATGCAATATGGCTACCTGAAGGCATTCTGTACACAGATGGTGTATGGCAGTGGTTCTCAACCTTCGTCCTCAAGTACCCCCAACAGGCCATTTTTTGGGAATTTCTCTTAGATAAAATAGCTGTCCAAAATATCAAGCCATTGACTCTGATTTAAAGCACCTGTGCAAGATTAAAGGAAAACCTACAAACATGGCCTTTTGGGGGTACTCAAGGACAGGGTTGAGAACCACTGGTGTATGGAACGCCCCACAGAAATTTAATTTCCTGCTTGTGTGATTGGCTCACTGATTTTCCCAGAAGTCTGCAGATACAAGTCAGATTTTGGGCATCCCCTGCAACAAAAATGTCATTTTTGGTGAGATACTCCCAAAACAGAAATTCGGTCTAAAGGGATGCAGACCCTACCACTTTCCCCAGAGCTCTGCAAGTGCAACAGCTGAATAATTATAAAGCACTCCCATTCACTCATGGACACAGGAGAACAAACGGCTATTTCTTCACAATAACAAAAGGTAGGAAATCTGCAACCAAGTTTATTAAATTTACTAAATTTATTATATTAAATTACATTTATTAAATGTACATTTCTTTTTCTTTTTCTCAACAAAATGAGTTACTCTTTAAATGTATCTTTCAAGTCCAAAATAAAGCAACTGTAGCACAAAATAAAGAAATCTATGGGTGACATTGGTCTATTCTTTCTGGCCCCGCACAGCCCGGGCTCCCATAGAGGCTATGCCAGACGGTAAGATTTTCCTGCAGTAATCTCTAATTGGATTTTACATAAATCTGTAAATTGGACTAGCATGGCTTACAAAATATGGATGGTTAAGCGTGAAATGTGCCCTTTATTCCATACAGGAGAGGAAAATGTGTGTCCTCCTGATTTCTCCATTGCGCACATTCTGGATTCTCCTTTCCTGTGCAGCACAGAATCATCTGACTGGGACTCCCAGAGGACAAAGCACAATGACGTCAAACACCTGACACACAGGAAGCGCTTCAGCTTTCCATCGGACATGCCAGCCTGTGCTGCAGCCAAAGCCTGCAGAGACTTCAGCTACTTGCTCTATTTTCTGTGTGCTCGGGCCTGCAGTCAGCACAGAGCGAAGGGGGGATCTGTATAATGCCAACTATGCTGCTGGAGGGATAAAGTAGCCTGGAACCTCTTCTAAGGTGCCGCAGCTATTTGGAGCATGCCAGGAATATGAATGCCCATGGCAGGCAGCATCCTCATAAACTAGGCACAGAGTAACCTCACAGACACTGAAGTCCCTCATCCCTCCTCAGTAATGGCATTTTCAGATCTCACCAAACTGCAGGAAACAAATCAATGACAGACCAATAGAATGGCGGCGGGCATAGGAGTAGTAGTCGCAATAGACATTACCATTGTATGGCGTCTGATAGACACTGCGGGGGGCTCCTGTATGGAGGCCTGGGCTCGCCGCTGGACATACTAGTAACTTATTATCTTCCCATGTTCCTAAATTCTTTCCATTGTTAAACCCAAAAAATATGTGTCTGCTGGGCTTTCATGAAGACCCTAAATTGGTATTAGAGAGCCTTAAAGTGGAACTCCAGGAAAAAAAACTTTTTTTCTTACTGGGGTGTACAAATATATTGCCTCTAAATAGGGCGGATAAAAATGAATGTTTTTAAAAAAAAATACAATTCTGCAATATTTACATTTTTGGTAAACTCATTCAATGAATCCAAGCTCTCCAAGCTGAGATAACATGCACTGCATTGATGCATTCACACAATTTCACAGTAACTGTGAGATAAAACAACGTTCAGCAATATTCCTTTATCCTGTTGTTTTGCAAATCTATGTACACTACAAACTGTATGATAGAATCGGTTCTGATATCGCTGTTTTTCTAACCTGACAGCTTATTATTCTAAATAGGAAACCTTCATTTTGTTTGCAAATATTAAAGATTCTAACTACCAGCAAGAATAAGTCCTTACATTTAACCACTTAAGCCCCGGAAGGATTTCCCAGGTTAGGACCAGAGCACTTTTTGCGATTCGGCACTGCGTCGCTTTAACTGACAATTGCGCGGTCATGCGACGTTGTACCCAAACAAAATTTGCGTCATTTTTTTTCCCACAAATAGAGCTTTCTTTTGGTGGTATTTGATCAACTCTGCGTCATTTCTGATCACCGCTATATAAACAAGAAGAAGAGCAACAATTTTGCAAAAAAAAAACAGTTTTTCTTACTTTTTGCTAAAATACAACTCCAAAAAAAATATAAAAAAAAACTTTTTTTCATTGGTTCTGCCCGATTTATATTTTTCCTCATATTTTTGGTAAAAAAAAAAAAAAAAAAAAAAAAAAAAAAAATCGCAATTGGCGTTTTATTGCTTTGCGCAAAAGTGGCCGCATTTATGGATGGACGATGAGAATTCATTTCTGGGGTTTTTATTTATTTATTTTTTACAAGTAATGGCGGCGATCTGCGATTTTTAGCAGTAGTGCAATATTGCAGCAGGCATGTCGGACCATTTTGACACTTTTTTGGGACCAATAACATTTATACAGCGATCAGAAATGTAAATATCCACTGATTACTGTATAAATGTCATTGGCAGTGAAGGGGTTAACCTGCAGGGGGAGATCTAGGGGTTAACTGTGTTCCCTAAGTGTGTTCTAACTGTGAGGGGACTGGGCTGCCATGGGCATAAGAGATCTAACTGATCCCATTGACAGGGATCAGTAGATCTCCTATGCCCCCACTAACAGAGCGGGGAACCGCCATGTTTACATCGGCGGTTCCCCGTTCTTTTGCTGTGGCCGCTCATCGCAGCTCACCGGTGGACAATGGGTCCGCCCGAGCCGTGGGCACACTCCTCAGGAGTACGGCGAGCGCCCCCCTAGCGGCACCCGCAAATCGCCACTTATTTACTGTGATTCGCGGGACGCATCCACACTGCCGCCGTGAATATACGGTAGGCAGTGTGGAAGCAGTTAAAGAGCACCTGTCATTTCAGACCCATCATGGCAGTGCCTGTTAGCGGACATCCACTCACCTGCTGCCGACACGTCCCTCACCTTGTTGTGTCACTGCCGCATCATCCGGCCATCCCATTAAAGTGAATGGGACTGTCGGTGAGTCAACAGTGGGTCAGAGGAGGAGCCACTGCAGGACAGATGACAGTTGCTCTTTAAAAATTATGATTTAAATCAAGCCATTCTACTAGTGATTCAAATCAAATCCACCCTGCCTCTAAACAACATTTTCTTAGACCCGGATGGCTGCTGTGTGCCCGATAATACGGCCAGTGTCAAACATTGTGGCTGAGAACTGCGTCTCTCATACACTGAAAGGATCCTGTCATTTAGCCACATCCAGACCAGGCCTTTTCCAGCACGTTTTGTTTACATGTAACAATCAGTATTTTTTGTTAGAAAATGACTCTCAAACATTACATATGGTTTTAAAGCAGAGGCCCTAGAGCAGTGATGGCGATCCTTGGCACCCCAGATGTTTTGGAACTACATTTCCCATAATGCTCACCTACACTTGCAGAGTGCATGAGCATCATGGGATATATGTAGTTCCAAAACATCTTGGGGGCTAAGACTCGCCATCAATGCCTTCGAGAATAAATTGGTGGGTTTTGCAATTTTTTTTTATGTCACGTGGTATTTGCGCAGCGGTGTTTCAGAGGCAATTTTTTGTGAAAAAATACACTTTTTAAAATTGTAATGCAAAAAAACACAATACATAACCCATTTTTTTTTGGTAAAATATAAAAGATGATGTTATGCTGAGTAAAAAGAGATAAACATGTCACGCTTTAAAATTGCGCACACTCATGCAACGGTGTCAAATGCTGTAAATTTTACTATCCATAGGCGACACTTTAAAAGCCTTTACAGGTTACCATTTTAGATTTACAGAGGAGGTCTAGTGCTAGAATTACTGCCCATGATCTGACAGTCATGGTGACACCTCACATGTGTGGGCCGATCACTGTTTTGCGGGGACAATTTAAAAACCACCAAAAAAAAATGTAATTTATTTTATTTATTTTTTTACCACAGTTTTCAATTTGTTTTTTTTTTATCACCTTTATTGCTGTCACAAGGAATGTAAACATCCTTGTGACAGCAACAGACATATGACAGGTACTCTTTATGGAGAGATCTGGGGTCTATAAAACCCCAAATCCCTTCCATGCCCTTAAGAGCATTTAAAACACCAAGATCGCTGTTTTCAAATGCTTTAGATTTTTTAAAAATGGCACCGTTGAGATCCGGGTAAACTGGAAGTGATGTCAGGTCATTGCTTCTGGGTTACCATAGCGGAGAGCCGATCAAACCCACTCCAGGCTTTGATCGGCTTTCCAACCAGCCAGCTGGTTGCTCGGGTCTCCCGGTGGGACAGGAGAGACCAAGCAAACTGTGGAAAGCCGGCAGAGGGGGGCGCATTCCTTCCCACTGCTTGTAAAAGTAGCCACTAGGATTGCTTTTACACAAAGAGCTGACCGCCAGCTCTAAAAAAAAAAAAATGGTATCATGGTGATGGCTGCAGCTATCATCCCAGTATTACCACCCAAAGTCCAGTGACGTACGGTACGTCACTGGTCCGGAATTGGTTACTCTCCCTATATAACCAGTACAAAAATTGTTCTCTGAATGGAAAAGGGAAGATCCTGTTGCTTACCTGCCCTGCCTCTCCCCTTGTCCATTCACAAAGCTGAAGAAGGTGGCTAATGTCATAGTAAACAAATACCTACATCCCCAATTCCAATGAACTACAAGTAAAAAAAATCCCCAGGGACTTTCAAATATATTCATTAAAAAAGATCAATAAAAGCAGCAAGCTGGTCATGAATATACAGGCCCAATACAATAGTAGATTTTGCTTAACAAGAGACCTGCAACATTGTGGGGGAACAATATAGTAAAAAGTCCCCCCCCCACCACCACCACACACAAAATGCCTTATATTCCATTCACAGAAAACAATACATTCTGTGAATGGACATTAGGAGAGCAGGGGCAGGTAAACAACAGGATCTCCCCTTGTCCATTCACAGACTGAGGCACAGCAGCACTGGCACTCATATCTGGTAATACTGAAACTACGATTTTTACCTTACACCTTTAGCAGCTCTCTGGAACTAGGATAGCCAACATTAGTGGTACACAGCAAAAAAAAAAAAAGTTTTTTTCCACTTTAACTCACTGCTTATCATTCCTCTCCTATTTACTGTACCTTACTGTGTAGGCTTCATTAGTACTGGCCACATTACTTATATCAGCTCTATATCACTGACAGACTGGTAGCTGTGAAACCTGAAAGTTAAACCCAAAAGCAAACATTTATTATATTGCAGCTTAACAATTCTTAGAGGTGATCGCTGCATTAGTTTCCCTTTTTAAGCGTTCTCTATTTTCATCTGGTGATCCAGTCAGGAAGTCTGTTTTTTAAAAGAACAAGCTCTCCAGCAGAATGTATCAGTTTACATGGATGAGAAATCATTTAAACTCCCATGCATAATTTGTATCTATAGGTAAGCCTATCATAAAGGCCTACCTATAGGTACTGTAAATATCTCCTATACGTGCACCGTCCCTTCAGAGCCCTGTGCCGTAAATGGCAGCTCCCGGGTGCATGCGTGGGAGTGATGTCAACGCTGCTCCGGCCAGTCACACAGCCTGAGTCCGCGACCCCGCAAGGAAGATGGATGAAGATGGACGCCTTGTCAGTGGTGACAGCTCGCCGCTGGAAGGGGCCTCATTCTAAGGGAAGTTTAACATAACCTGCTAGTAGTATGTGATGCATACTAGCACATTATGGCTTTACCTTGCAGGTTCCAAACAAAACACACAACAAAAACACACAGCGGTTTACTACCGCTTTAACACTGGCAGGGGTGATTAAAATAATCTGCTTTTATTATTTCATGTAAACCTTTATTCTAAGAAGGAAAAAAGCCGATTATAAAGTATGAGCTGAAGTTTGGCTTTAAAGCGGAGTTCTGACCGTAATATGACTTAAGATAAAAATACCCTAAAATACTCATGCCTGTTGAAATGTAACAAAGGTATGATGTAAATTATTTGTGCAGCATCGTTTTCTCTCTTTGTGAAGTTTCTGCACAGCGTTGCCATCTCCAGTGTGGGCATCTGACGCCGCAATGTCCTTTTTCCTGAATTCCGTGCATGCTGGCTACCAAGCACGCACCTGCCGATCTCGCACATGTGCAGTGCGGTGCAATCTTGGTCAGCTTGACATGGCACAGCCATGCCAAGCTGACCAAGACTTTCCATAGATGCCAATGTTAAATATTACGGAAGCAGTGGCATGCCACACTGACCAAGATTTTCTATAGATGCCAGTGTTAAATGTTACGGGAGCAGTGCCATGCCAAGCTGACCAAGATCTCCCAGGAGCCAACGCAAAGCCGGAAATAACACACCGTGCCACGGCCCCTAAAGGAGGAAGTGACATTAGATATAGGCATAAATCAGGTAAGTGAACAAAAAATAAACTGCCAATTCATTTTAAGGCCTCATACACGGGTGTAATAGCAAAACGTCGGGCCCGACATCAGGCAAAAAAAAAAATTGGCGTCAAAAATGCGATTTCGTCTGCATTTTGCTTCGGCGTTAATGCACATTAATGAGCGTCAGCGGTACGTCTCGTTTTGCTAAAAAAAAAAACATTCCTCTGCTATTTTTTACCCCAGTTGAAGTCTCTTCAGACAAAACGCGTCGGCTGAGGAGAGTCTGCTCCAGTCCATTGCGCCCCCACAGAGGAATTCCATGTTGTACTTGACTTTTTCTTATGCATGTAAGTGCAATAGTTTTTAATAAATACACCTGGTCAAACGGTATTATGCTATGTAGCACCTTTGTTTTTATATGAGGTCCTATGCACAAAGCCACCCTGGATTTCTAATGTGAAGCATTGGTATGGATGTCCCCCTCTGAGTGATGTCATTACGCTATTTGTCAAGAGCTGAATTTTATCCCTGAGGGGTGTCAACTCAGGAGCTGGGAGACATATCCCTGAACACCGACCTGATGTTCATGGAGTCCTATGGTGGCTAATGTTTGCTACGCGTTTATCCAGATTGATTCTGGTAAGAGTACCCATTTGGTTTTGGTGGTGGGTAACACTGCATGCGGGTGGAAGTCCCCTTTTATTAGGTCCTGCCATGAACTGTGTTGTGTAACTTCAATGAGGAAGAGTGAACAAATACGCAGTTGCTGATCGTGGACATTTATTTTGCACTTTATTGATCTTTGGGAAGAAGACATAATAATGTATATAAAACAGATTTTGGACACTTTGCTGCACTTTATTGTATAAGGAGATCTATTCAAATCTGTTCATTCTCTTATGTTACCACATATCACATGTCTATGTTGTAATCACAGTTTGAAATGTCAATTATTTGAGGTGTCAGAGCCATCAGGTACTCATTTTTCAGCGCCGCACTTTTATTTATTTGGCACAATATAGGTTATGATTGTCGTGCTGGCTGCTTACAGGTTCACGATTTAGGTAGCGCAGTATCTCCATCTTCTATTCTTTAACCTGAAACCGCTGTCGCTAAAAACGCCGGTTAACGTCACTAGCGGGTAAATGCGCATAAGTGAGTGTTTTGTCGGCTCGGCGTCAAAAACGCCATAACGCTACAGCCTTAGAAAGCGCAGGTCCTGCATTCGATTTACAGCTTAAGAATGACGACGCCATCTACAGCTCAAAAACGTCAGCGTCTGTATGAGGCCATTGAATGACAGATATGGAGAGCTGCAAAAAACGCGGCGGTAAAAATCGTCCGTGTGTATGAGGCCTAAGGTTGCACATTAGTGCTGCATGGTGAGTGAAAAATGTGGGTGGAACACCGCTTTCATTTGTTAACATATCTAAATCTGCTAATACTTTTAACACTCCCCTTCTTCCAGGATTACAATGCAGCTGCCTGCTGTGCCTCCTGTGCTCATTCATCCAGAGTTGTGTCTCTGGTGTTTCTGGCCAGGTCACCAGGTGAAAACAGAGGGGGAAAGCCAGAAGAAAAGAAAACTGATGCAGTCAAACTTGCCGCCCACCCCTGACCCACTTCAATAAGCAGGAAGTGTAGAGCCATGAAGATGAATGTGGAAGAGCCTCATCCTCCTAGCTGTGTGCAGCCTGCATTGAGATGTGTGTGAGCTCCCGGTAAGGTGGCGGTGAGAAGACACGAGGGCCCATGTGTAAATAACACCGCATGATGATCTGTTTGGTTGCCCTGTGAACAGAAAAACAAACTGTGCAGAGCTCATCACATGCGTGCCACAGCGTGGCAGCATAAATCACCCTGACTGCGGATCAGTCTTTCAAAGGCACATGCCTCACACCGGCCTGCTGGACGAGGCTCCACTTTCATTTATCGCTTTTTAGAATCCCCCCCCCCCCCCGCATGGGAAATAGGTCAAAATACATTTAAAGCAAACCTGTTATGAGAGAAACACCGGGGCTGCCTTTGTTGAGCCCATCTTCTGAAAATGATAGTTGCCTGGCTGTCATGTTGACCGTTTTGCTTCAATGCTTCCAAGCACTGACCCTGAAGGACGACGCAGATCAGGACAGCTGGCTTTCAGGCATTCCCCATCTTCATACCATAGATAATAATTTGTGGATTCAGCATGGACACGTACAGGGCAAAGAAACAGTGCACCCTCCCCAAACTGTACATGCAGGGCCTGGACAAGGGGTGGGCAAGGAGGGGCGGCTGCCCTGGGCACTGTACCATCATGTGAGGTGAGGGGGGGGGCACCACAAGGAGATGGTGGTTATTGGGAATTTGTGTTGGGTGGGGAATTCGTTTTGCCAGTTGTACTGTCGGTCCGTTGATAGTAAAAGTCTTCTACCCGAGTTGTTTCCGTCGGGGCCACAAAGAGAGTATTGTCCAAA
>BLSH010558823.1:271351-301525 GCA_018402905.1 Glandirana rugosa
AGTACTGGAGTTTGTCGCCATTCCGCAATTTTCAACCATAACATGTATGGTATTCTATTTACTCAGGGTAACATCCTCTTTCACAATATACAAAAAAATTGGGCTAACTTGACTGTTGTCTTATTTTTTAATTCAAAAAAGTGAATTCTATCCAAAAAATATTGCGCTTGAAAGACCGCTGCACAAATACCGTGTGACAAAAAGTATTGCAACGATCGCCATTTATTGTCTAGGCTGTTTGAAAAAAATATATATAATGTTTGGGGGTTCTAAGTAATTTTCTAGCAAAAAAAAAATTATTTTAACTTGTAAACAAGTGTAAAAAAGGGCCCCGGGGCTTAAGTGGTTAACTGATTTGTTCAATAAAGAAATTTATTTTATAATCTCTCTCTCTCTCTCTCTCTCTCTCTCTCTCTCTCTCTCTCTCTCTCTCTCTATCTATATATATATATATATATATATATATATATATATATATTCTATCAATAAATAACTCTATTGTGTGATTTCTATTGCTGCAGCATAGTCCAGATGGTTTTTTTAACCAGGTCCGGGATTTCTCTGGGCCATTCCAAAACTTTAATCATCTTCTGGTGCAGACTTCCTTTGTTGATTTGGAAGTATGCTTTGGGTCGTTGTCATGCTGAAAGATGAAGTTCCTCTTCATGTTAAGCTTTCTAGCAGAAGCCTGAAGGTTTTGTGCCAATATGGACTGGTATTTGGAACTGTTCATAATTCCCTCTACCTTGACTAAGGTCCCTGTTCCAGCTGAAGAAAAACAGCCCAAAAGCATGATGTTGCCACCACCATGGTTCACAGTGGGTATAGTGTTTTTGGTTATGTACAGTGTTGTTTTTGCGCCAAACATATCTTTTGGAATTATGGTCAAAAAGTTCAACCTTGGTTTCATCAGACCAGAACACATTTTCCCACATGCTTTTGGGAGACTTCAGATGTGCTTTTGCAAAATTTAGCTGGGCTTGGACGTTTTTCTTCATGAGAAAAGGCTTCAGTCTTGCCACTCTACCCCATAGCCCAGACATATGAAGAATACGTGAGATTGTCGTCACATGTACAACACAGCCAGTTCTTGCCAAATATTCCTGCAGCTCTTTTAATGTTGCTGTAGGCCTCTTGGCAGCCTCCCTGACCAGTTTTCTTCTCGTCTTTTCATCAATTTTGGAGGGACGTCCAGTTCTTGGTAATGTCACCGTTGTGCCATATTTCCTCCAGTTGATGACTATCTTTACTGTGTTCCATGGTGTATCTAATGCATTGGAATTGCTTTTGTACCCTTCTCATGACTGATACCTTTTAACAGCGAGATCCCTCTGATCCTTTGGTCGCTCTTTGCAGACCATGGCTTTTGCTGTAGGAGGCGACTTAGAAAATGTCAGGAAAGACCTACTGGAACAGCTGAACTTTATTTGGGGTTAATCCGAGGCACTTTAAATCATGGCAGATGTGTACTGACTCCTATTTAACACGAGTTTGAATGCGATTGCTTAATTCTAAAACTGATACATATCCAGTTATAAGAGGGTGTGCACACTTATGCAAACACAATATTTTCATTTTTTAATTTTTACTTCCTACCCCCCCCCCCCCCCAAAAAAAAAGATTTCAGTTTGTTTTTCAACTGAGTTGTACAGTCTATAGGTCACATTAAAGGTGCAAAAGTTCTGAAATGATTATCTTTGTCTAATTTTTTTATATCACGGAAACCTGACATTTTAATAGGGGTGTGTAGACTTTTTGTATCCACTGTATATAGTGATGACACTGAGTTAATAAGTGCCAAATATATTAAGGTGGAACAAACCTATCATTTTCAGTCGATGAAACCATTAAAATCAATGGGTTTACTTCCGCTTTAAGGCTTAAAATTGCATGCGCTTCCCAAATGGCAAAAAACTATTAAAAAATTATAAATAAAAAAACTTCACTGCACTTGGGTTATTACAAGGAAAAGCAACTAGTGTAAATTGTGGACCACCTCATGTACTTTTACTGCATCAGGTCGGTCCGTTGGCGCAAAGTCACGTACCTGTATGTCGCGGCTTCTTCCGGGTCTGGGGCGCGTGCCGCCAGTGACCCACTCCCACCATTATTGGACACAGCAGGAGCCAATCAGCTGGTCCTGCAGACCAGATATTCGCTGGCACCCGGCGATCTCTCCCAAGAGAGGCAGAACCAGGTCTGTCTATGTAAATAAGGCAGATCGCCGTTCTGTCAGAGGAGAAAATTGAGATCTTGTGTTTCTGCTAAGCAGGAACACAGATCTCTCTCTTCCCCCAGTCAAAGCACCTCCCCTGCAGTTAGCAAACACTCCCTTGGAGCACATTTAACCCTTTGATCACCCCTGTTAACCCCTTCCCTGCCAGTGTCATTAGTACAGTGACAGTGCATTTTTTTAGCACTGATCACTGTATTGGTGTCACTGGTCCCTAAAAAGTGTCACTTAGTGGCAGATTTGTCCATCCCAATGTCGCAGTCCCGCTAAAAATCGCTGATCGCTGCCATTACTAGTAAAAATAAAAATGCCATAAAAATATACAATAGTTTGTAGAAGCGATAACTTTTACGCAAACTAATCAATATACGCTTTTTGGGTTTTTTTTTTTTTTTTTTTTACCAAAAACATGTAGCAGAATACATATTGGTCTAAATTGATGCAGAAATTTGATTTTTTCTTTTTTTTTTTACTGAATGTTTTATAGCAGAAAGTAAAAAATTGTTGTTTTTTTTTTTTCAAAGGTGTCGGTCTTTTCTGTTTATAGCACAAAAAGAAAAACCGCAGAGGTAATCAAATACCACCAAAAGATAGCGCTATCTGTGGTGTCACTAGGTCCTAAAAAACAAACTAAATAGGATCATAAAAATGAATGGTAGGTGAATGACAAATTCTGTTTAAGCACTTTGCATGACACCGACGTCTGATCTCTAGTCTTTGTTTAATACATTGTCATTTATAACATGCTAATGATGGAATCTGCTAGGTCACAGCAGCAATGTAGCACACATTCTGTTCCCAGGGTGTCTACGTGCGCATTGTCCAAGTGTCCCAGCACTGTGACTTCATGCAAGTGGGATCATTTCCCTACCAGCAACACAGCTGCTTCACTGAAGAGTCCTCTCACTATACAGCCAGAGCAGAGTATCTCCACCATGTCAAATCTTCCTATTTAATGCCACGATTTATAGTTAATAAATTCTAATTCTATTGATATACAATACTTTCTGTATAACGCTCATACAGATATGTAGTGGTCTTCCTAGAATTGCAAATTTTTGTTTACTAAAATCTTAAAACATATTTACATATATACAAAATAAATAAAGAATATATACATAAACAAACAGGCTTAGGGCCGGTTCACACTTGAGCGGCGCGACTTCGCGGCCCGTTCTCATCTAGGCGACTTGTCAGGTGACTTGAGTCGCCTGACAAGTCGTCTCAATGCTGTGCAATGGAACCGTTCTAATAGGAGCGAATCGCTTCGCTCCCACTTAGAAAAATAGTTCCTGCACTATTTTCAGGGCGATCTCAGCGCGGCTTGCATTGACTTCTATGATAGAAGTCTCCTTACAAGCCGCGTTGAGATCGCCTCGAGCGGGGCGACTTGCTTCGCCCTGGCAAGTCGTGCTGCTCAAGTGTGAACCGGCCCTTACATCAGCCGAAAACAAAACAGCAAACGGCTTTTTGCCAAAAAGCATAAATAGAACTATATACAAAGAAACAGAATTGTATTACTAGCAAACTACAAAATTATGCAAAACAAAGCCCTAACCTCAACCTAAACACACCATCAGGCTAAGAAACGATTACACATTTAACCCATGCATGCAGGCTTTTTCCAAAAATCTTATCTTCTCAAAACCTAGGGGATGTGAAAGGACAGAGAAAAGCCGCACACCCAGAGACTCACAGACAGCCGCTACGGGGACCTGACATTCCCCCGTGCATTTGTCCAGGTCTCCGGCCGCCATATGTTCTTCTCAAGACCGCAAGTCTTCCCAACCTCAACCATAATGTGACAGGAAGGACTTTTTTCAGAGTGGAAACCTGACATTGTACATTCCACATGAAGTAAAGGAGCACTAAGCTAACTAGAAAAAGTGTTTCAAAATCAAAATCCTGATGAGTCTCAAAAGACCCGTATGACCACTCTGCATAACTCAGTCAGGAAAGGAAAGGAATACCCAGAGCTCCACTCACCTGCTTATAGACTTCTACATTATACATATTATATAACAAATTGTAAGCTCCCAATGTGTAAATTAGAAGGAGGTACCATTACATATAAATCCAATGAAAAACTTCCTCAGCGGTGCTTTGCTGTTAGCGTGCAGCTTGGCCATATGTTCGCAAACCTATGCAAACGAAGACCTTGGTTTTATTAAAATATTAAAACCTGTCTGTACGTTGTAATTGGGTTTATTTTGCTAGCTAATCAGGCTGTGTGGTGGGAAATGTTTTGGAATGGATCGTCAGGCTGTCTGTCATTCCCCAAGACTATAGGCCTCATGCACACTGGCCGTTTTTACAGCTGCTCCTAGGGGCGCCTGGCATTTTATTGTTTTTTTCCTCCCCTGCATGTTAGCCTATGTGTCCATGCACACATAGGCTTTTAGCAGCGTTTAGTGGCCGGAGAGTTTAGAGGCAGGGAAAAAAAATACTGCCAGTGTGTTCAGGAGCAACAGAATTTTGGCACGCTGCTTAACATGGTTAATCGTTAAATTTAAATTCTGGCCAATTAAATAATCACATGTCCAAATACCATAATGGATAGAGCCTGGAATGCCGAAAAATGTTTCCAAGAGGAAACGCTAAGGAACGTTCAGTGGGTTCAGAAAAATATGTTACTGGCCTAGATTTCTCCAAAGCTGGATACACACTATACAATTTTCTTTAGATTTTTCCCTGTAGATTTACCAAAACCATGTAATATGAGGTCAAACCTAAACACTTTCAATTTGCATGCAATCATGCAGGCACTTGCACTACATAGTTGAAGGTAAATCTAAAGGAAATCAAGAGTTGACTAGTGTGTATCCTGCTTAACGGTTAATGTATATTTTCACTAAGATGAGAGCAGCATAAGGTCCATGGACAGTGCTTACATTTATAGTTGGACTTGGTGCAACAATGAAGTACAAAGTAAAGTAACCTACAAGCAACCAATCAAATTTTACAGGATAGAGCAGTAAGCAGTGATTAAAAAAACGACAGCTTTATGGTAATTATACATAACAGAGAATTATTTGCCTTAAAAAAATAATAAACGTTAATCACACCATAGCCACACCATCAAGTTCCCTTAAATTCATAAATGCCAAATAAAGTGTCCTTCCTACGAAAACCAGTGATCTGGGTTCCATCAGGCTCCGATCACATGACCAGATGTTGATGAATTGGTCAACGCTGCCTTTGTGAATGAGTGACCAAAGCCAGGTGATCAGTCACAGCCATGGTCTCAAGAACTTTGGATCCAAAGGCCAACAGTGGCCTGCAGTAGTAGAAGCAATTAGAGGCAGTGGGTGGCATTTGCTTTCCCTGACTTTGTCAAGTATTTTGCAAAATTACACTTGTACATAATGTCACCAATGACCCTGGAAGTGAAAAGACTTCCCTTTGCTGCCTATTCCTAGTCCAGAAAGCATTCTGCTTAATGATGCAGCCTCCTGCTAACGCTGGGGGGGAATTCAAAGTGTCCATGGTAGTGGGTTCCAGACACTACTTTCTCTCCACCTTCATCCAGAACAGCCTTTCCCAACCTTGATAACATAGAGGAACCCTTGAAATTATTATATCTACAGCTCACAGCACATTATTGTGATGGTCATTGGGAAGAATGCTTCCTAAATTTGTTTTTGAGAATAGGCCTCCCAGGACTTCTCCCGAGCCTCTCCCATCCTCTGCAATTCCCTACCCCAATCTGCCAGACTGTCTCCAAATCTATCCACTTTTAGACGATCCCTGAAAACTTTTCCCTTCAGAGAAGCCTATCCTGCCTCCACCTAACAACTCCACTTTTTATTTTCTCCATCAGCTTATCCCCCACAGTTATTACCCTTTCGTATCACTTGACCCCCCTCCCAAATCGTAAGCTCTAACGAGCAGGGCCCTCTTATTCCTCCTGTACTGAATTGAACTGTATTGTAATTGTACTATCTGCCCCAATGTTGTAAAGCGCTGCGCAAACTGTCTGCGCTATACAAATCCTGTATTATAATAATAATAAATATAGCCAAAAAGAACATTGATGTCAGTCAGTGGCTGCTGGTGAAATTTTAGGATGGGGGGGGGGGTCGCCAGACCCCACCCTTCCTTTTTGACCCCTCCCACTTCTCATAAGCCCTTATAGATTCCACCAGGAGTATACACCCCAGCATCACTAGATAGGGTATAAAGCATCACCAGTTGATTATATACAGCATCACCAGAGGGGTATATACAGCATCACCAGAGGAGTATATACAGCATCACCAGAGGAGTTATATACAGCATCACCAGAGGAGTTATATACAGCATCACCAGAGGAGTATATACAGCATCACCAGAGGAGTTATACACAGCATCACCAGAGGAGTATATACACAGCATCACCAGAGGAGTATATACAGCATCACCAGAGGAGTATATACAGCATCACCAGAGGAGTATATACAGCATCACCAGAGGAGTTATATACAGTATCAACAGAGGAGTATACACAGCATCACCAGAGGAGTTATATACAGCATCACCAGAGGAGTTATATACAGCATTACCAGAGGAGTATATACAGCATTACCAGTGGAGTATACACAGCATTACCAGTGGAGTATACACAGCATTACCAGAGGAGTATACAAAGCATCACCAGAGGGGTATACACAGCATTACCAGAGGAGTATACACAGCATCACCAGAGGGGTATATACAGCATTACCAGAGGGGTATATACAGCAATCACCAGAGGGGTATATATAGCATCACCAGAGGAGTATATACTATGACCAGAGGGGTACCCGCACTTAGGAGCGGACGGGCAGCAGGCAAGCAGCTAGTGGTGTCCGGTGTGCATCCTCCTCCTCCTCCAAGAAAGGCGTCCAATAGGATCGCCTGTCTTCTCCGCCAATCGGGAAACAGGTAACATACAGACGCTTCCTGATTGGTGGAGAGCGGTTCAGTGTTAGAAAGGCAAATGTTTACTTGCCTTTCTAAGGGATCATGGCAGCATGCTCTGCGCCACAAGCCACACTATTTTGAAGCCTATTAGAGCCCACGGCTGTAATGAGATGCTTCAAAGAAAGCCCCTGCTGCGGTAATTCATGTGGCCGGCACCTCAAAGGGGCCGGCCGCATGAATAGGGGGTGGTCGCGGGCGGCCAGGTATCGTTTTATGCTATGCATGAATGTAGCCATAGCATAGAGGGGGTGGAGAGGACAGAGGGGGCAGCGCCCGTGCGCCCTTAATGGACGGGCCGCCACTGGTGCAGTGGTTACTCATCTGAGAAGCTGAAATATTTTATTGCTCAAGGAACCCCTAGCAACCCCGGGAGAAACCCTGGTGTTCCACGAAACCCTGATCCAGACAGATTTTACAGTAAAAAGGAAAGAAAGATCTCCAGAAGGAAATGGAAGCGATTCTAAAGTAAAGAAGCATGGAAGTGAAAATATGAAATGAAAAGAGCAAACATAAGTGAGAAGAAATGCAAAGCTTTTATAAAAGGTTAAAAAGGAAAAGCATAGGAAAGAACTGTAGATAAGCAGCAACAAAGGTGTCAAGCCAGTAAGTGGAGTAAGGTGAGCACAACAGAGTCAAATCCACCTTTACGTAATCACTTAAAATTAGCAGAGAAGAGCCAAACAAATGGGTGCAGACAAATAAAATGTCTTAACTGATTCCCGAAGTTCATAACACAAATAATGTGCAACACACCACTCCATAAAAAGTTAGGGGACTCAACACCTTCGTTTTGGCTACAGGGACCTTATAAAATGTACTGCTGGGTGCAAATGCCTCCCAAATTCTACATCCTGCTGCCCAGCCTTGACTTCAGCAGCGTCTGACGGGAAGGGTCACTGCAGGTTACAAAACCAATTAAACGCTGATGTCATTGTGTCATGATTAACGACATTACAAAGATTATGTAAGAGTTTTATCACATAATTACGGGCTTTGGAAGCCAAGATTGGAAGATGTTAACATGTTTTATCACATGTAGAGGTAATGTTTATATAGGATTGCATTTATGAAAATCATTTCTTGAACTCTGATATTTCAGCAGGATCCCACCACCTACCAATCACCATCTACATTGCTGATGGGTGTCAAGCAGGTCACAATGTCAGATTTCAGTATCAAAAAACCCAGAAGCTAGGAAAAAGAAGTACAATTCATTTGTCACCTGCTGGAAAGACATTGGGGTTGATTTACTAAAACTGCAGGGTGCAAAATCTGGTGCAGCTCTAAATAGAAACTTCCAGTTTTTGTTTTTTTTGTCAAAGCTACAAGTGGTTCTAAAGCCTTAAGATAAAAAACCTGTGCCGCAGCACCCCTCCAGCCCCCCTTTTTTCTTACCTGAGCCCCGAACCGATTTAACGATGTACATGAGAGCAGCGGCTCTTGTCGCTGTCTCCCTCCTCACTGGGCAGATTGACAGCATCAGGAGCCATTAGCTCACGCTGCTGTCAACCAAATGCTGACACATGGGAGCAAGGGGTGGGCTCAAGCCACCTGCTCTGTGTCAATAGATGCAGACAGGTTGGGTCAGGAGCGAGCATGCACGGGTGCCCCCATAGAAATCGGCTCTCCATGGGGGCACCTGCCGAAGAGGAGGGGCCTGGAACTCCAGGTGGGACCACAGAAGAGGAGGATTGGGGCTGCTCTGTGCAAAAACATTGCACAGAACAGGTAATTATAAACATGTTTGTTATTTTAATTTAAAGAAAAAAAAAATGAAGGTTTAATTGAACAAGCTGCAGGCTCCAGTCAATCAACCCCATGGTGTTGCAGTCTCCATAAGCATAAATAGAAAAAAATTACAGCTTAGAAAACAGGTGCAGAAGTGGCACGTGAGTGAAAGGATGCATTCCCTGTAGAAAGTCTAATAAGAGTGCCAAAAAATGTCCAAGAGTTCACAACTTTTAATGATAAAATTAATTCACAATAGCAGAACACGGGGCAGCCAACATTTCAGGGATAAAACAACCTCCCCCTTTTTTAAGGCGTTCTAAGTGGTGGGCTCAATCACCAGGCAAAAGGCGCTGGATCTGTGCAGCACGATGTATACAATTCTACATATCTGCAGAAAGGACCGCCTCTCACAGTCTGTATTGGCTCATCAGAGTTAAATCAGACCTGAAACTTTAAAGGGATTATAAAAGGATATTTTTACCTTAATGCATTCCCTGCATTAAAGCGAAAATGTCCAACCCCTTGTATCGCCCCCTCACCTCCCTAAATACTTACCCGAGTCCTATCTCAATCCAGCGCTATGTCAGTCTGCAGCACCAATGGTCTGTACTCCTCACAGGACAGAGGCAGCAGTGAGAGCCATTGGCTCCTGCTCATGTCAATCAAATCCTGTGAGCAGGGAGCAAGCCTGCACGTTTGCCCTATTGCAAGTGGTTTGCTAGGAGTAGGAGGAGGAGTGGACAGTGCCAGCGGGGGACCCCAGAAGAGGAGGTTCAGGGCCGCTCTGTGCCATTGCACACAGCAGGCAAGTATGACATGTTTATTTTACTAAAAAAACTTTACAACTGCTTTAAAAGAGCCAGACAATCCAGAAATGATGTTAAAGGCATTGGTAGGGTATGATATGATGAATCACAAACACTGCTTATATCTCGCAGAACCGTCAGCAATGAATACTACTTTCTGGAAACCTTCCTCCTCCATGGAGTCTCGGGTCCTCTATAGTACTCTCCATAATGTAAAATAATAATAATAAAAAAACATCCAGCAGGGAGGAAGACCTACATCCTCTTATCAATACCCACATTTGGAAATAATAACTAATTGTTACAAAGAAAAATAAACTTCTCCAGAGCTCAAAATGGCTTAGATCTCTAAATATAAGCTATTAAAAATGATGTTTGCTGGGTGAGCTCCTAATATAAATGAGCTGATTTCCTAGACTAGACAACCAGAATTATTTGTTTTCTGGTCCTACCCTGCAATTAGTGGCAGTCCCCAGCCGCCATGCTTGGTCTATGCCCATCCTCCCCACTGGCAGTGAATGTGCTGAGAAGTGCAACCCCCAAATTCTTCCCATCACCCCCATATGTATTACAGTTGGAACCATGCAGAATCTGTAATCATCTTTTTCCCCCTTTCTTCACAGTAAGGATTGTTTTTCTTTTTCTTTAGAAAATCACGGCAGGGTTATATATGATAAATTCAGATGTAAGGCGTGCTTGATGGAGTTCTTCTTTAAAGTGGTTGTAAACCTCAGACACGAAATAGGAACAAAGCATATCCCTCTTTAGTGTGCACTTGTCTTAATCCAGAGCACTACGTGTCATTTCTGTCTGCTTTGCTCCTCTGCTATCAGCATGAGTCACTTCTGACACCAGAGAAAAAAGGTGACAGGGGACGGACCTCCAGCTGACTGACAGCCTCATCTCTGTTTCTGCGTGAAGGGGGACATCTGTCCCTTCCCTCCAATCAGCTCTGAGAGCTCTCCTCACTGAGCACTGCAAAGTGTATTCTCAGCTCTCCGCCCCTTTTTTCTGACAGCTCAGACAAGCTTTCAACACTTGGAACGCATGCAGAGCAGACCAAATGCCCACATACTGGCTGGTAACAGCTAGCTTATGCCTTGCAGAGTTGGCTTCCTTGGTCTGAATCTCAGCAAGACCACTATCTGCATGGAGTTTGTATGTTTTCCTTGTGTTTACATGAGTTTCCTCCCACACTCCAAAGACAGTCTATTAGGTGTATTGGCTCCTGTCTGAGCTGGCCTTAGTATGCATATAAAAAACGGGCATGCCAGTCCCAAGCCTATAACGAGGGCTGGGTAGAAGCCTGCAAGAAAACTCTTTGGAAAAGGCTCTCAAGCATATCAGACATGACCCATAGAATCACTAAGAGTGGGATAAGAATGGATACATACAGTGTGTATATAACAGCCAACATTACTGCCAATCACACACATAAAAGATCAAGGTGGTATAATAAATGCCAATCTCTTGCCTTGGTCTCCAGACATGCGCATTTGAACATAAAATGCCTACAACTTAATGCGCTGTGCTAGCCTGACAAAGAAAAACTAAAAAGTAATCCGATTGACCATTCATCCAATTAGCATGCGCTAATCTTATTTCTGCACACAGCCATAAGAGTCGCAGCAAACAAATTCACTTGTCCATATTCAGCACACATTCATAGCAACTATATACATTCCTGAACACTAGGGGGAGGAAAAGTGGATGCCTTTCCCCTAATCGCCAATCATACACTTAGGGCTCATTGCCAGACAATACACTGTAATGTATGTTGTATTCACCAAGACAGCTGATGTATAAAACGTAAGAAAATACACTGGGGATCATTCATGAAGATCGGAGAAAACAATCAGTAAACCAATGACCATGGTGACCAATAAGACTTCCAATTCTCATATTCGAAAGATTATACTTGCTGTAAAATGGCACAACGCATGTGAGCAGGCGAACCGCAGGGTGTTGCAGTGCCATTTAGGTTAACAATGCGCCAACAACGTATCGTACCAAAACTTTCATTGTGATAAACTGCATTAAAAGAAGCGGTAAGGTTCATTTTTTTAGTGCTGGGACCACCAGGTGTTGCATGCAGGTAGCCCATTCATGTCTATGGGAATGCAGCATCTGCACGGGCACTCATCCCAATCAGAGCTGTGTGGGTGAGCGGCCCTCAAGGCACACTATCTGCATTCCAGGCCGCACAACCCGCACGCAGGATGGATAAAAATAAATGATTTTTTTTTAAAAATTTAAAACAGATTTTTTTTTTTTATTTACATCAGATTTTTTTGATTTAAAGTGGTTGTACACCACTTGTACCTACAGGTAAGCCTATAATAAGGTTTACCTGTAGGTACTATATATATATATATGTCCTAAACTTTCACAGTTTAAGAGATATTTACCATATACGCTTGCGTCTGCATCATCGGCGCATGTGTACTGAAGAAACTGCCCCTTCGTGCCGTTTCTTCAGGGCCCGTGCCATGACTGGCGGCTCCGGCCAATCACAGCACCAAAGCCTGCAAACCCGGAAATAACTCTGGGAGACATGTCACGGTCACAGCGGTGTGCGGGCACCGCTGCAACAGCTTTGATCTCAGGTATTTCATAACGAGCTGCCTCATTATGCCTTTGTTTTGCAGGGTTTTTTTTTTTTTTTTATGTGTTTACAACCACTTTATATCAGAGTTTTTTGGATTTTTATAAAATGTATTTTAATAAAATGCTTTTGGAGTAAAAATCTATCTAAAGATAGTTTTCTATTTAAGATACATTAATAATTTAGTTTATTCAGTATGAAATGGAGCTTAGTTATGTAGCATGAGGCTGTATATTCTGCAATATTTACATTTTTGGTAAACTCACTCAATGAATCCAAGCTCTGCAAGCTGAGATAACATGCACTGCATTAATGCAGTCACACAATTTCACAGTAACCATGAGAATCGGTTCTGATATCGCCGTTTTACTAACCTGACAGCTTATTATTCTAAATAGAAAACCTTCATTTTGTTTGCAAATATTAAAGATTCTAACTACCAGCAAGAATGAGTCCTTACATTTGAAGAGCACCTGTCATTTCAGATCCATCATGGCAGCTCCTGTTAGCGGGCATCCACTCAGCGGCTGCGGCCACATCCCTCACCTTGTTGTGTCACTGCTGCATCACCAGCCGTCCCATTAACCACTTGCTTACTGGGCACTTAAACCCCCATCCTGCTCAGACCAATTTTTGGCTTTCAGCGCTGTCGCATTTTGAATGACAATTGCGCGGTCGTGCAACGCTGTAACCAAACAAAATTTTTATCATTTTTTCCCCACAAATAGAGCTTTCTTTTTGTGGTATTTGATCACCTCTGCTATTTTTATTTTTTGCGCTATAAACAAAGAGTGACGATTTTGAAAAAAGAACAAATATTTTTTACTTTTTGCTATAACAACAAATCTAAAAAAAAAAAAAAAAAAAAACGTATTCATCAGTTTTGGTTAAAAAAAAAAAATCGCAATCGGCGTATATTGATTGGTTTGCGCCTACAAACTATGGGAATAGATTCATGGCGTTTTTATTTTTTATTTATTTATTTTTTACTAGTAATGGCGGCGATCTGCGATTTTTATCAGGACTGCGATATTGGGGCAGACATGTCGGACATTTTTGACGCTTTTTTGGGACCGATGACATTTATACAGCGATCAGAAATTCAAATGTCCACCGATTACTGTATAAATGTCATTGGCAGTGAAGGGGTTAACCGGTAGGGGGCAGTGAAGGGGTTAACGGTGTTCCCTGCATGTGTTGTGTGGGGGCAGGGCTGGTCGGGACATAACAGATCTCACTGATCCCAGTGACAGGGATCAGTAGATCTGCTATGTCCCCTGTCACAGAACAGAGAACCACCGTGTTTAAATCGGCACTTTCCCGTTCTGCAGCTCTGACAGGCGATCGCGGGTCTCGAGCGGACCGAGTCTGCCCGACCCGTAGACACGCCCACGGAGCATGCGTCAGACGCGCGCGCGCCGCCTGTGAGTGCGCGGCAGGGGCGTACACAGGAGACAACGTCCATGGACGTTGTCCCAGAAATTCAGATCCGCGCTGGAGCTGTACTTCGGCTATAGCACGGATCTGAAGGGGTTAAAGTGAATGGGACTGTTGGCGAGTCAGCGGGTCAGAGGAGGAGCCGCTGAGGGACAGAGATGACGGTTACTCTTTAAAAATTATGATTTAAATTGAGTTGATTTAAATCAAGCCTTTTTACTAGCGATTTAATTCAAATCCACCCTGCCCGCGTGGCTGTCAAATCGTGACGGGCATTTGTGTCCCTGCAGCTGGTGCATTCCCATAGACGTGAATGGGTTGTCAGTAGCAGCACCTGGCCACGGCCCATTCATGGACTATGGGTGTGAGCACCCACGTGAATGAGGCCCAATTCTAGCTGCTGACTTCTAGTTTTCATGTAGCTTTAATCTGCAAAGAGTGTGGAGCAGCTGCACTTTCCTTCACTTCTGATCCATCAGCTTCAATATTCTGCACTTTGCAGATTCAGGAAAATGGAAAAACCCTCTGAAAGCCGTTTATATTTTATTCTGTGATTTTATTTTTCTATTGCATCTAATAAGCAGATTGTGACAGCTTGTAACTCAGCCAGGCGCTACATCCAAATGTTTATGTAACCGGCACATTTGTGATTTACTGTATGCTAGAAGCTATTATGTCACTTTCTTTTGCCGTTCCAAGTTTGAAACAAATTTCACAACAACAAGATCTGCGCCGTTCTCTGCGTTTCGGGGGAAATGAAGAGAAGCGGTGTTGGTGGACAGCTGTAAGTATTTACGATTTGTTGTAAAAACCACCAAACAGGAAATTCCACATTCAAGGGGCACCTGCTTATGTCATAATACGCTGTTAAGTTTTCATTAGTAGTAGAAAACTACAGGAAAACAAAAATAAAACGCTATAGCCGGCGGGACTGAGAGCAAAAAGTTTCCAAGAGGCTGGTTGTACAGAAGTCAATCAAGAGATCAAGGTCTGTACAACCAGCCTGCCCATACATTGGGGGAAAGTCATCCCTGCTGAATTTCAATTGGCTGGGTTTAAGGCCTCATACACACGGACGGTTTTTGACGCCGGCGTTTTCTGGCGTTTTTTGCAGCTCTCCATGTTAGTCAATGGCCCCATAAAAACGTCAGCGTTTTTGAGCTGTAGATGGCGTCGGCGTTAGTGAGCTGAAAGTAGAACCCACGGCCATCGCGTTCTGAGACTGTAATGTTTTGGCATTTTTTGACGCCGACGCCACAAAACGCCAACGCCAACTAATATTGTACCGGTGTTTTTTGACACCAACATTTTTAGGTTGAAAAATAGCAGAGGGATGATTTTTTTTTAAAAAACGCCTATTGACGCCGACGCTCACTTACGCTCACTAACGCCGATGCATAACGCCGAAAAACGCCGATTTTTTTTCCTTGACGTCGGGCCCGACGTTTTGTTTATTTTTAAAGATACGCCCCTGTGTATGAGACCTAAAGCTACAGCCAAACACGAGTCTCTAACACCACGTCTGATATTTTATACCAAGCTGAAAGCTTTTCACCATTTTTAGCGCCTTAAAATTCTAATTGATTCCCCTTTTATTCACACTGTGTTCTATGGGGATGATTAACTTGATTTACTAAAGACAAAGACTGTACACTGCGTGAACAACTAGGCGGCAAGTGAGTGTTTGACCAATCATTTTTATGCATATTGTCCAACTCCAAGTTGTATAAACTTGAATGCTCATTGGATTTAAGCATATCAGGTGATGTGTATTTGTAGAATAAGGGAGTGTGGCCTAAGGAGATCAACACCCTATAGCAAAGGTATGCATAATTATTAGGCAGCTCATGGAAAATGGGCCAAAAGAGATTTAACTGACTCTGAAAAATCAAACATTGTAAAAGTCTTCCAGAGGGATGCAGCACTCTTGAAATTGCTAAGATGTTGGGTTGTGATCAGAGAACCATCAAACGTTTTGTTGCAAATAGTCAACAGGGTCGCAACAAATGTTTTGAGAAAAAAAAGACCCAAATTAACTGCCAAAGTTCTGAGAAGACTCAAATGTGAAGCTGCCAGGAACTCATTATCTTCCAGTGCTGTCATATCAGCCTATCTGGAGTGAGCAGAAGTACACGGTGTTCAGTGCTCAGAGACATGGCCAAGGTAAAGAAGGATGAAACTCAACCACCACGGAACAAGACACATACGTTGAAACGTCAAGAATGGGCCAAGAAATATCTGCAGACAGATTTTTTTCAAAGGATTTATGGACTGATGAGATGAGAGTGATTCTTGGTGGACCAGATGGATGGGCCTGTAGCTGGATCAGTAACGGGCACAGAGCTCCACTTGACTCAGAGGCCAGCAAGGTGGAGGTGGGGTACTGGTATGGGCTGGTATTAAACATGAGCTAGTTGGACCTTTTCGGGTTGAAGATAGACTCAAATTCAACTGCCAGTTTTTAAAAGACACTTTCTTCAAGCAGTGGTACAGGAAAAAGTCTGCATCTTTCAAGAAGACCATGATATTTATGCAGGACAATGCTCCATCACATGCATCAAAGTACTCCACTGCGTGGTTAGCCAGTAAAGGCCTTAAAGATGAAAGAATAATGGCATGGCCCCCTTCCGCACCTGACCTAAACCCTATTGAGAACTTGGGGTGGGCCCTTCTTAAATAGGAGATTCAGCTTTGGGTGAGCGTCATCTCTCAAAGTACAATGGTGCATTTTTCCTGCAATAATGGTATTTATTCCCCTACTGACAAGGTCATAGTCAAGGTGTCACCCCTCAAAGCGGTCTACTTTTACCTCCACACTATGGATGGTCCTTTACCTCTACATTAAGGAAATGCAACACATTATCTGCTTTTGTAACATTCGTGGCCCTTGACACTCAGCAGGACTTCTGATGGAGATATCAGGCCACAACGGAGAGAACAAACCGTAATGTTTCAACTTGTCAGCAAACGCACTGGTTGAGTTAGTCTGGAAACCTAAGGAAATATTGTAGAGGCTTCTGCATATGTTTATCAATATCACATGTAGGGATGCACCACTATATCGGCCACCAAAAACTTGAACTTGATTGTTTTCAATGCAAAAAAGAGCCCCCCCCCCCCCCAACTGACTGCAAAATCACATCCCATTAATGTCAATGCAAAAACGGCAACCACATTAATTAAATTTGAGAAAACTGTAAAAAAAACAGTCCATTTCAGTTTTTGGCGAAGTGCACCCGGAATGTTCGGTTTCAGCACCAGTTTTCCTTTCAGTGCACCACTAACCTCAAGTTTTGGTAGATTTGGAAGACTGGTAGAGCTACAACCGGGGTGTACAATATGAACACTGAGTGAGTTATAAATGGGGAAAAGTCTCCGTCATTCTTCCAATGCGGTTTGGAAAAGGTTGGCTGCAATCCGATGACGAAGAGTAAGAATTGCTACGAAGAATAAGCCGACTAGAACATTTCAAACTATTAGCAAATTTCACAGAATCTTATGACTTCCTCTGAAGAAGGGGATGGTGATTTGTTGTCCGGTGAATTTGGGAGACAGTAAAATGGTCATTGTTGACGTTGTGCATTGGAAATGTCGCTAAGTAACCCTCTAGCAATAACCTATGATGTTACTGTCTGGCATGACGACTGTAAGAATTAAAGGTCAGTACCGAGCATTTCTCTTCATCAAGGTCTTCTTAACCAGGAGCCAGAGACACACAGAGTTATATTCATTTTTTATTAAAGGATATCTTCAGTTTTGTAAATGGTCATCATTGTAAGGCCATTGTAAATGAGTAAATGGAAATGAAACAGGAATCCTTCTTTACATTGCCTGGTACTTCTTGTAGCTGAACTTTGGGCAGATATAAAGATGGACATGAATGCAGCCCTGTAATCATGAATACATAATTAAAATTTATTTTTTAGGTGCAAGCAGTTTAAGTATCTGATTTGCCTTGCTATCAGCCTATTGCAGTCCCTTTACAGCAGAGCTCAGACTTAGAGAGGGAGAAGCGGCACAAGGAGCCAATACTTTGCAATGCAAAACGGCTGTATTATATGCATTTCATTTGTGTAGTTAGCTGTTCAGCTTTAAGGCAGGGCAATTTTACATCAACTCTGTCTTCAATAGATGTAGCAGGAAAAGGTGCCCACTAAGTGACAAAGCAATGGGGTAGGGCCTGGCCAAGATGCTTTTATTTGAGCAATGGTCTTCACAGCAAGATAATCCCCCTCAATCCACATGCTCAGGAATGTCCTACTAGGAAGCCCCACCTGGCCCTACTACATTCCACATTTTCTGCATTGCAATGGCTTCATTGAAGTGATGGGCAGACATGCCGACCAACTGTGAACAACATAAGGTGGGAACACACAGGACTGCTGCATTCCAATGCTATTTAATATTGGCAAAACGGAATACAGGAACACTTTCATTACACATGGACCGACTATGTTAAAGTACTTCGAACTATAGGCAAAACTTTTTTTTCCCCCCATTTTGGACAGAGTAAGAGGGTTATAACCCAACATATTTTTTTTTTTCGCCATCTGTGTCCCATTGTGAAGATTTACCTTCACTTCCAGTCCCATAGCCAAACATGAAGTGAGAGGAAATCCCTACAAATTAAAGGAGTTGTAAAGGCAGAAGGCTTTTTCATCTTAAAGCGGTTGTCTACCCAATTTTTTGACTTTTACCTACAGGTAAGACTATAATAAGTCTTACCTGTAGGTAAAATGAATATCTCCTAAACCTGCATGGTTTAGGAGATATTCGCCCTAAATGCAGCCACTGACGTCAAGGTGCTCCCAGTGAAGGCCTGGCACATAGCATTGGACCTTGCCAGAAAGTCCGCCGGAAAGAGGAGCTCCAGCGCGCATGCATGGGAGTGACGTCTGGGGCCTCCGGACACTCACAGCGCATCCGAAAGGATCCCCCCAGGAGAACATGATGGCTCCCTCTGCGGAGACCGAGCAGATCTGTCAGAGCTTCGTTCTGAGGTAAGCATTTCTAGCTCATTATGCCTTTCTCTATAATATGAATAGCTTATACAAATCAGAATAAATATGAAATACATTAGTTAACATGGAATTCTACAACACTTTGGAGGTTTTTTTTTTTTTGGGTTTTTTTTTTTTTATACGGGTATACAACCGCTTTAATGCATTCTATGCATTAAGATAAAAAACCTTCTGCCTAACAGCCGCCCCAGTACCCCCCAAATTACTTACCAGAGCCCCTTCCCTCTCCAGCGATGTCCACAAATGTCTAAGCCATCCAGGACACTCCTCCTAATTGGCTGAGACACAGCAGCGGAGCCATTGGCTCCCACCGCTGTCAATCAACCTCAGTCAGCCAATCAGGGAAGAGAGGGTATGTGTGTATTTCTAGATCTCATACGGAAATACACAGAGATGAAACAAATCTCCCTACGTAGGTTTTACTTGTATATCTGCTGTCTTCATCTGTATATATCCTTTAGAAAGTGCTCTTTATGTTAGGAGATTTTTTCTTCCTGGTTAGCATTGCATGACACCGCCTGGGCATACAGCTAATTGAAGGAAAGGCACACACCCCCTCTCCTCATAGGTAGAGACTCTCAGCTCTCTTCTTTGTATAGTTGAGCACTGTGCTAATCTATTTATAGGTCCCTTCCCAGCACCAAACTCCGGCTGCTTTTATCACACGACGAGAAAATGTCAGGCTGATAACAAAAGAACTTTACAAGAGACAGCTACGGGACTTAGTGCCTTAAAGAGAGCTAATAAAACACTGCAGATATATGTGCCCAGCTCAAATTTCATGAATCGGGTTTACACCCACTTTGAGTCAACATTAGAAAGATTTTCCCCCATTTTCTGCCAGAACAAGGAAGAGATGGGAACTCTCTCCAATGGGATACAGAGACAACAAAAAACAATGCTGCGTATGCTTTCCAGTCTCCGATCCTTGTATGGGTGTCACAGAGACAGAATGTGGGAGAAAATATTTTCAGTGAGGTCACAAGTAGAAATAAAAACCCTGCTCAATCCAAAACGTAAAAAAAATAAAATAAAAAAAAAAAATTTTCTTCGTAGGACCCAGGTCTAAAAAAATGAATTCTTAGCACCAATTTTTGCAGTAATAGAACTACATATATTTATACACACTGCTCTTTAATGAACTCTTTTATACTAAAAAGTTCTATATTTGCAAATGCAGAATGGCTGACTCTAGACATAGTTAGCAATTCTTAAAAATGTGCATATTAGAGCGTACTAGGATTCAGAGATCCCCAGGTACTTAGACCCCTTTCGCTTTAGCACTACAAATAGCGCCTGAAAAACTCCCCTGAACCCACCCCAGTCTGGAAGCCTGAGTGCTTTCACACCGAGGCGGTGCACTTGCAGAACAGGAAAAAAGTCCTGCAAGTAACATATTTGGGGCAGTGCGGGAGCGCTGTATACACTGCTCCTCCACCGCCCCTGCCCATTGAGATGAATAGGCAGTGCTTCCAAAGTGGCTGTACACCGCTTTGGAAGCTCCACGCATCAGCA
Source organism: Glandirana rugosa (assembly GCA_018402905.1). Taxonomy (NCBI): domain Eukaryota; kingdom Metazoa; phylum Chordata; class Amphibia; order Anura; family Ranidae; genus Glandirana; species Glandirana rugosa. The sequence goes on from BLSH010558823.1 coordinate 291,641, forward strand.
TTTTTAACCCCTTGTTAACCACTTCTTAGGGGTTAAAAGCGCGCCGCTATAACAGCGGTAAAGCGCCGCTAAAAATAGCGCCTCTTTACCGCTATGGACCCCGACACCCCAGTGTGAAACTGGCCTTAGGGAGATGTTTAAAGGGACAGCATGTTTTTCAGTTATATTGACAGTTTATAGCTACCCCACACCGGTTTGAATGTTACATTAACCTTAAAGCGTTCGATGTGAGGCACAACAGGTTGGATTCAGTATCAAAGTACCGTATGTCAGATATCAATTATCCAATTCAAAATACTAATTTGATCTAAGGTGCATTATAATATATTAAAAAAAGTATTTTTATTAATATGGTGAAAGTAATAATTGGCTAGCTTCTATAAACACTTTAAATATTAATTTCCTCGATTTTATGTATTAGTACCTATTATACATAACTTCTGGCTGTTTTGAGTGCCTGGCAGGGTTGCCAACCGCCAGTAAATTTACTGGCAGTTTGTAAAAATCAGTGATTTTTACAGCTGTCCATAAATATCAGGGGCTGATAATTTGTCATGCTGTGCTGACTTTTGAAGTGTAAACCAAGCAAACTACTTGATATGGGTATTGTCAGTGTTTCCATGTTGTGTTTAAATATCATTTATCTTAGATTTTAATAGGAGTTCTGTTATTTTTCAGGTTGCCAGTAAAAAACATGCTCCGCAGGAATATTTTCCATGTTTTGCCAGTAAAAAACACTGCGGGAGGTTGGCAACACTGGTACCTGGACAATGGTGTTGCCATACTAAAGGCAAATAGGATGCGCACTTTGCAAGTGCAGTTGCTCCAGAGCTTAGTAAATGAAGGGAAGCTCTGCTGATTTCCATCATCCAATCATGTGCAAGCAAAAATGTTCTTTTTTTATTTTCCTTGCATTTGATTGGGTTTTCTTTATAAATCAGCTTTACTTCACTTACTAAGCTCAGGAGCAACCGCACAGACTATATGGCTTTAGTAAATTACCCCCATAGTCTATTAAAGCGGTAGTAAAGTCCAACCTGTTATTATTATAGACCTGCCGGTAAAATTATCATCTCATAACCGTGCACCATTCATGAAATATTCACTCTGGATGCAGTCGGCGATGTCACCGGCGCATGCGCTCTGAAGGTCCAGCATACCGTGCCAGTTCTTCCGAGCACTGTGCCGTAACGGAGGGCTGTGACGTTATCACGGCTCCGGCCACTCACAGAGCCGGGGTCCGCAAACCTGGAAGGAAGACGGAAGACTTGTCGTGCCGTTGGAGGGCTTCGCTCTAAGGGAAGCATTTTATAATGTGTTAGTATGTGATGCATACTAGCACATTATGCTATTTTGCAGGGGAAAGTTTTATTTTTTTTTATTGCAGCGGTTTAATACCGCTTTAAGGAATAAGAGGAATTGGTACATCCCAGCCTCTGCCCTTGTATATTATGCATCCAGATTGCCATTACACATGGGGATTGTTCTATTGTAGGTAAGGGTTTAAAAACCCATTTGATTATTTTATGAATATTGAAGGTACTGCACCACAGCAGATTTACAGCTTGCATTAAAATAAGGAACTGACATCACCCTATCTGAAATAAGGATAGTAACCCAATGCATGAAATGTGGCGTGACCCAACCTGAACCACCTGAATTATGTTTATATTTTCTGGAAAATACACAGATAACATGCATTTTATTCTCTAGGATGGGGCATCAAAAGTGAATGATAAAAGAAGTCTTTAGGTTGAAAAATTCTCCTTCTGGCCCTGGGAGTGTCTTATGGAGAAATTCCCTCAAAGAGACAGAATCCTAATTTTCAGCTGAACACTCCATCACAGAGGGTCCATCAGGGTTGTGCCCCCTTCATTGGGCTTTGCAGTGGTTGTAGAAGTTAGATGAAACTGGGATTTTACAAAGGACTACATCTGCAGCTAAGGTACACCACATCCAGATTAAACTGGCTCTGTGGAAGTTGGATGGATATTAGAAGATGCAACAGTTGTAGTTGACACCCCCCCCCCCTCCCGTGGCTCAGGTGGAATGCCAAGGACAGTTTATACCAGCAGGCTGGTGCACAAAACCCATGCAGGCTGAGGTGCATTGTGCATGCACACTGTGATGCAATGTTACAATGCAGTGCTCTTTTTTGCATTTAACTTTATTAAAATTACAATGCATAGAACTCTATGTGCCATCCACAACTCTGCTCCCAGCTACATCATTAGCCTAGTCTCAAAATACCAACCTAATCATCCTCCCAAGACCTCCTGCTCTCCAGGTCCCTCATCACCTCCTCCCATATTCACCTCCAGGACTTCTCCCGAGCCTCTCCCATCGTCTGGAATTCCCTACCCCAATCTGTCAGACTGTCCCCAAATCTATCCACTTTCAGACGATCCCTGAAAACGTCTCTCTTCAGGGAAGCATATCCTGCCTCCACCTAACAACTGCACTTTTATTTTTCTTCATCGCCCCCCCCCCCCCCCACAATTATTGCCCTTTCGTATTAATTGACCCTCCCTAGATTGTAAGCTCTAATTAGCAGGGTCCTCTGACTCCTCCTGTATTGAATTGCCCTAATATTGTAAATATAAATCCTGTATAATAATAATGTGCTGCAGAGTGTTATTGCACATTTTAACATGCTTCATTTGATTGCACTATTTTATTGCAACATACGCTAACACAGTGGTGTTGAATGAGCTTCCAGGTTTTATTGTCAAAGATTAATTGAACAAGCTGAAGTTAGAATGTGATTGGGTACCATGCACAGCTGCATCAGATTTTGCACTCTCCAGTCTTAGTAAATCAATGCCAGTGCGTTTGTGTGAACACGGCCTATACAAAGCAAGACTTTTTGTTTTGGTACTGCATTGTGCATCACCCACCATCCAACAGGGCTGGTGAGAAGAAGAACTGAGTGGACCTCGTCTGGAGTCTGAACATCACACAGTAAGCGTTCCTGCTGCAATGCCCCTCAATGAAAATTCAGAGACTCAGAGTGGGAAGGTGGAAAAAATGAAAGGGCAACAAAGTTTTCCACTAAAGAACCAGAGGCAGAAGAATAGAAATAGTTGTGGCTGGAGTTCCGCTTTAACAACTTCATTATTAACATTGATTCTGTTTAATAAGCAAAACAACAAACATGTTATACTTACCTCCTCTGTGCAGTGGTTTTGCACAGAGCAGCCCGGATCCTCCTCTTCTCGGGTTCTTTTTCTGCTCTCCTGGCCCCTCCCTCCTTCGAGTGCCCCCTCAGCCAGCAGCTTTCTATGAGGGCAACCGAGCCAGAGATCCATGTCTCCATTCAGACACGGAGCCTGACCTGACCAGCCCCCTTTCTCCCGATTGGCTGACAGACTTTGATTGACAGCTGTGGGAGCCAATGGAGGAGTTTCCTGGACGTCTGAGGGGATCGAGGACATCGCTGGAGAGAGATGGGGCTCAGGGTAAGTAATCATGGGGTGCTGGGGAGGCTGCCACACACAGACGTTTTCTTATCTTAATACATAGAATGCATTAAGATAAAACATACGCCTCCTGCCTTTACAACTCCTTTAATTACTAAGTTTTAAAAAAGTACCGTATTTATCAGCATATAAACACGCACCTTAATTTTATGAGGGAAGTTTTAGGAAAAAAACGTACATTTTAAATAACGAACTTTAAAACAAAATAAGTGTCAGTGCCCATCAATGCAGCCTCACCAATGCCCATCAATGCAGCCTCACCGTTGCCCTTTAATGCAGCCTGATCCCTGCCCATCTGTAGCCTCGCCATTGCAGCTCGATCAGTGCCCATATGCATCCTCGCCACTGCCTATCAATGCAACCTGATCTGCGCCCATATGCAGCCTAACCATTACCCATCAATGCAGCCTAATCAGTGCCCATCTATAGCCTCACCATTGTAGCCCGATCAGGTTGCATGATGGGCAATGGCGAGGATGCATATGGGCACTGATCTGTGCCCATATGCAGCCTCACCATTGCCCATCAATGTAACCTGATCTGTGCCCATATGCAGCCTCGCCATTGCCCATCATTGCAGCCTGATCTGTGCCCATATGCAGCTTCGCCATTACCCATCATTGCAGCCTGATCTGTGCCCATATGCAGCCCCGTCATTGTCCATCATTGCAGCCTGATCCGTGCCCATATGCAGCCTTGCCATTGGCAATCATTGCAGCCTGATCTGTGCCCATATGAAGCCTCGCCATTGCAGCCTGATCTGTGCCGCATTACACAGAGCCGGGATCTCCTTTGTAATCTGCGCTCTAAGTCAGACAGTCCCATCTCCTTAGCCGGCTCTTAAGATTGACAGATCATCGATCCAATGCAGGGAGATGTGAGGTCTATCCTAAGAGCCGGCCAAGGACTGTCTGTGTCAGAGCGCCGATTACACAGGAGATCCTGCCTCTGTGTGATGCGGCGGTGCCCGTCCCCTCCCTCCCCTCTGTACAGCCAGGTACAAAATCGGCATATAACACGCACACACGATTTGCCCCCTATTTTCAAGGGGAAAAAGTGCTTGTTATATGCCGATAAATACAGTATTTGTGCCAACTTTATAAAGCAAAAGGTAAATCCATACTAATATGCTCAAACTGAAAAAATAGAATAACTAAAACAGAAGGAACGGGTTAAAGCCCAACTTCAGCCACATTTTCTTTATTCCCCTTACAAAGGGGGCCTCGGTGTGTAACATAATAACTGATGTAGAACACTTGAAGAGTTTTTGGTGTTTGGGTCTATATGTGCTTTAAAAATAATATAGATTGGATACTATTTGAAAAACACCCGATCGAACACCTTTGAGATGAATTAGAGTGGAGACTGCGAGCCGGGCCTTCTCGTCCAACATCAGTGTCTGACCTTACAAATGCGCTTTTGGAAGAATGGTCAAACATTCCCATAGACGCACTCCTAAACCTTGTGGACAACCTTCCCAGAAGAGCTGAAGCTGTAATAGCTGCAAAGGGTGGGAGAACTCAATATTGAACCCTACGGACTAAGACTGGGATGCCATTAAAGTTCATGTGCACGTAAAGGCAGGCGTCCCAATACTTTTGGTAATCTAGTGTACATTAAACTGTTCATTGATAGCAGTATATTATCTGCCCGTCCTTTTATTTTTGCCTCACAGGATGAAAGATCTTCCTTCCTGACCACACAAGTGAGGAAGGATAGATTCCTAGAATTCAAATATTTCATATTATTCTTTTGTAAAAGTAACAGCGGGAAATAACCCAGGCCTTACCGTAAAGAACCCTTTCCTATGAGAACTGCAAAATGCACAACTGGTCTACTTGTCCTTAAAGTCCTTGGAATAAATTCCAATACTGGCGTTGGACAGATCTAAACATATGAATTACGTTGCCTCCAAGTCATGTCAAATCGCGTCTATCCAGTTCATTTTAACCTACATTTCGCTGTAAACTGCAATACGATGTGCAGATGCCATTACACTGTGGTCAAATGTGTAATAGGGCTTCCGTCCACCTAACCCTTAAAGATTAGTCACTAAAGAGACCCTGTCACCAACTTAACACATTGTAGGGAAAAGCAGAATAATATTAGGTTTTTTTAAATGCTTACTTGCAGTGTTTTGCTTCCTTTTCCATTATATTTTTTATTCCCTTGCAGTGTGCCTTTGTGCTTGCTAGAAATGTTACCAAACAGTTTAGGACTGCCCACACCCTCCTAGTACATCATAGCCCTCTCCTCTTCTGGAATCGAATGAGTCTCTGTGCTGGCCCAGCTCCTCTGCCCCTCCCTTTACCTTACCAGGGGGAAGAGTGACGCACAACCCTATAGAGAGCCTTCTTGGCCTGCTGACATCTTCAACATGACAGCGCATAGCAGCAGTATCAGGGATTTTGGGTGTCTACACAAGGTAGGCTTTTGCAAGTAAATAACTAACATAGGTCAGACAATGAGGTTAATGGGAAAAAAAAACCAACCAAACAGAAAAACAAAAAAGGGCAGACTCGATGGACTACTCAGTCTTTTTCTGCTGTCACTTTCCTATGTTTCTATGTAAAATATGTTAAATTCACATATAATCTAATGGGAATATTTTTGTTGAAACAAATGGTCTGGCAACAGGGTGCGTGTAAGAGAATCCAAACCACTACAAGAGGACGCCCCACTTATTGCATGGTGTAGCAGGAGACAAGACCAATTAATGAATATTACTATAGGGCTTTTTTTTTTCTGCGGGGACTCAAAAACAAAAAGCTGTCTATTACGAGTTCCTGGCATATCAATGTAGGGGTGGCTTCAGAGCAGAAGACCTTTACTGGAGACAAGGGAGCTTCCATCTCTCAACAATCCAGGCACTCACACCCTGCTGGTTTGGCCGAACTTCGGGACAAAGTCCGGGTTCGGGTCCGGACAGAACCCAAACTTTGTCCCGGACCCCGAACCCCATTGAAATCAATGGGGACCCAAACTTTTAGGCACAAAAATGGCTGTAAAAAAGTCCTGGAAAGTCCTAGAGGTCTGCAAAAGGAAGGAAATGGGGGTAAGGGTGGGACAAGTGCCCTACAAAGAAATGGGGACAGGGAAATAACTAAAAGCATTTTTTTTTAAATAATTTCATAAAAAAATCAAAAATGGAGGTGGATGTAGACCATCTTCAAACTGTGTCTGAAAAGTATTAACGGTAGAAGCCATATAACTGTTCTAAAATCATCTTCAAACTGTGTCAAAAAAGTATAAATAAGCCGCGAGAACTCATATCACTGTTCTGCAAACATCTGGAAACTGTGTGTGACACTTTAACTAAAACCAGGACAAACTGTTCTGCAAACATCTGGAAAGTGTGTGTGGAACTACAGCATAGAGAAGAACAGGGATATGGTTTCGCTCTGCTATAGTTTCACATAGAGTTTTTAGATGATTTTGGAACAGTGATATTGGTTCTCGCGGCTTATTTATACTTTTTTGACACAGTTTGAAGATTATTTTAGAACAGTTATATGGCTTCTACCGTTAATTAATACTTTTCAGACACAGTTTGAAGATGGTCCACATCCACCTGCAGTTTTGATTTTTTTATGAAATTATTTTTTTAAAAATGCTTTTAGTTATTTCCCTGTCCCCATTTCTTTGTAGGGCACTTGTCCCACCCTTACCCCCATTTTCCTTCCTTTTGCAGACCTCTAGGACTTTCCTGGACTTTTTTACAGCAATTTTCAGAACTTTTGGTAAAATTACCAGAACCCCGGACCCGAACCCGGACTTTTTTTTGAAAAGTCCGGGTCCCGGACACCCCTTTACAGTCCGGGTTCGCTCAACACTACTTAAGAGTGTTTCCACAGATATGTTCATTTATCCTTTAAAAAATGTCTACTAGCAACATAAACCATATAAATATCTGTACGGGTAAAAATGTCCCAGCAGTGCAGAAGATTAAGTGACATTTACAAAAATAAATCAGAAGTCAAGCTTGGTTAATGCACTAAGAACACCTGAACTCCAAGCACACATAAGAACGAAGCATAGGCAAAGCCGAGCAATGTCACGGTGGGGCAGAGGCCATGCTCTATGCACATACTGATAATACTGATATATAGAAGAGTGATGGGTGCACAGGATCTTTAGGGCTGGTTTTTACCAGAACGCGGTACGGAAAAGGCGCATTCCGTGCACGCTTCCCACACCGCGTTCAAATACACTGCCCATGCGGTTTGCATGTGGGTGCCAATGTATTGTTAATGGCACCCCAAATGCAGATCACAAACACAGTGCATTTGTGGGCACCAAATTGCATTACCGCTATACCATCTGAAATGGTCCAGTGCGCATTTAAAAGAAGGACAAGCACTACTTTTGGGCAGTCCTGTGCATTTTGCAGCCCACTCAAATGAACACCGTGGGCTTCTTTAGCACCTAAACCTTATTCTTGGGTTCTGTTATTGAAGATCAGGGTGGATTTGATTGAAATCACTAGTAAAAAGGCTTGAATTAAATCAACTCGATTTAAGGCTACTTTCACACTGGGGCGCTAGCGGTAAATCGCTGCTAGTTTCAGCGGCGGGAGCACGGCGCTTTTAACACCCCACAAGGGGTTAAAAGTGCCGGTGCCCTGCACTTCCGAGGCAGAGTGCAGCAGCTTCGGAAGCGCTTGCTATTGCTTTCAATGGAGGGGCGGTGGAGGAGCGGTGTAATCACCGCTCAGCGTACTGCCCCAAAGATGCTGCTTTATGTAACATCATGCAAGCATACTGCCCCAGTGTGAAAGCACTCCGGCTTTCACACTGGGGTGGATGGGGGGGGGGGGGTTTCACGCACTATAAGGGCGCTATTTTTAGCCCAAAAGCGCCTGAAAAAAGCCCCAGTGTGAAAGTAGCCCAAGTGTTAGTTCACACCAGATGCAGTTACGTGCGTTTTTTTTCTGTACTAAAATGCATGCACAGTGTTTTCCATGTATTCCAATGGCTCTAGTTCACACCAGTGCAGTCAGTTTCCAGTGCATAAAAATGTAGAGCGTGCTGCATTTTTTCTGCACAGAACTGTACTGGAACATAGCAAATTGTGTTCACACCACATGCAGTTCCAGTGCGTTTTTGATACAATTTGCTATGTTCCAGTACAGTTCTGTGCAGAAAAAATGCAGCATGCTCTACATTTTTATGCATCGGAAACTGACTGCACTGGTGTGAACTAGAGCCATTGGAATACATGGAAAACACTGTGCATGCATTTTTAGTGCAGAAAAAAAGCGCACGGAACTTATTCTGGTGTGAACTAGTATTAAATCATAATTTTTATAGAGCGACTGTCACCTCTGTCCCGCAGCGGCTCCTCCTCTGACCCGCTGTTGACTCACCGGCAATCCCATTCACTTTAATGGGACGGCTGGTGATGTAGCAGTGACACAACAAGGTGAGGGACGTGGCGGCAGCAGGTGAGTGGATACCCGCTAACAGGCGCTGCCATGATGGATCTGAAATGACAGGTGCTTTTTAAATGTAAGGACTTATTCTTGCTGGTAGTTATAATCTTTAATATTTACAAACAAAATGAAAGTTTCCTATTTAGAATAATAAGCTGTCAGGTTAGTAAAACAGCGATATCAGAACCGATTCAATCATACAGTTTGTAGTGTACAAAGATTTATAAAACAATGGGTTTTATCGCATGGATACTGTGAAATTGTGTGAACGCATCAATGCAGTGCATGTTATCTCAGCTTGCAGAGCTTGGCTTCATTGAATGAGTTTACCAAAAATGTAAATATTGCAGAATATACAGCCTCATGCTACATAATTAAGCTACATTTCATGCTGAATAAACTAAATTAATGTATCTTGAATAGAAAACTATCTTTAGATAGATTTTTACTTCAAAAGCATTTTAGTAAAATAAATGTAATAAAAAAAAAAAAAATAGATTTTAAATCAAATAAATCCAAATTTAAAAATATCATTTTTTTTTAAAAAAAATGGTATCAGTGGAAGGAATGGTGCCCCACTGTTGGTATCAGTGGAAGGAATGGTGTCCCAATTGTTGGTATCAGTGAAAGGAATGGTGGAAGGAATGGTGTCCCAATTGTTGGTATCAGTGAAAGGAATGGTGGAAGGAATGGTGTACCAATTGTTGGTATCAGTGGAAGGAATGGTGGAAGGAATGGTGTCCCAATTGTTGGTATCAGTGAAAGGAATGGTGGAAGGAATGGTGTCCCAATTGTTGGTGTCAGTGGAAGGAATGGTGTCCCAATTGTTGGTGTCAGGGGAAGTGCCTCAAGGGCCAGATGAAGCAAGCAAAGCCAACACCAACATTAGCCTGTAACAACATCTCGTCTTCAGAAGTTTGACGCCGGGAAACGAACGAAGTAGACCGGGAACTCCGTGAAGGGGACTGTGGTTGT
>BLSH010558823.1:311119-321735 GCA_018402905.1 Glandirana rugosa
ACGGGACACGGTCATAATGTTATGGACTCTACGGGACACGGTCATAAATATTGTAATACTGGCACAGGGCATCTCAGGTATTGTAATACTGGCACAGGGCATCTCAGGTATTCTAATACTGGCACAGGGCATCTCAGGTATTGTAATACTGGCACAGGGCACGTCAGGTATTGTAATACTGGCACAGGGCATCTCAGGTATTGTAATACTGGCACAGGGCACCTCAGGTATTCTAATACTGGCACAGGGCACCTCAGGTATTCTAATACTGGCACAGGGCATCTTAGATATTCTAATACTGGCACAGGGCATCTCAGATATTCTAATACTGGCACAGGGCACCTCAGGTATTCTAATACTGGCACATGGCACCTCAAATATTGTAATACTGGCACAGGGCATCTCAGGTATTGTAATACTGGCACAGGGCATCTCAGGTATTCTAATACTGGCACAGGGCACCTCAAATATTATAATACTGGCACAGGGCACCTCAGGTATTGTAATACTGGCACAGGGCACCTCAGGTATTGTAATACTGGCACAGGGCACCTCAGGTATTGTAATACTGGCACAGGGCACTTCAGGTATTGTAATACTGGCACAGGGCACTTCAGGTATTGTAATACTGGCACAGGGCATCTCCGGTATTGTAATACTGGCACAGGGCACCTCAGGTATTGTAATACTGGCACAGGGCACCTCAGGTATTGTAATACTGGCACAGGGCACCTCAGGTATTGTAATACTGGCACAGGGCACCCCATCCCAGCAGGTGAGTAAGTTTTGCACATATAGAAGAACAGAGGTCGGGTTACCTTGTTGGAGGCCATCTCGCTGACGGAGTGTCGGGTCTGCAGGGTCTCCAGCTGGTCCAGGCACCAGTCCAGCTCCTCCAGGGTCTCGCTGGCCAGCTTGTGGTAGGCCTCCTCTGTGAAGAGATGAATGGGGAGAGGGTGCTGAGTCTTCAGGCGCTTCACTGGGCTGACATCAAAGTCCAGGGAGTCCATGGTGCCGTACACTGCCATGTGCCCAGAGATCATACATGGGGGATCCCTCATACTGCACCCCCCGACACCACCGACACCATCCCCGGACAGCAGATCAGCTGTCACAGCGCACTGAGCCCTCCTCTACACTGTCCGGGGGGCCTGCCATGACCGGGATACGGAGCACACACTACGGGGACCAGTCCGGGGATCACACTTCAATCTATCCTCATCACCGATCACCGTCCGTCCCTCCGCTCCCTACCGACACCAACACATGAGCGGAGACAGGAAATCCCGGCGTGGAGCGCGGAGCGGAGCACACTGCGGACACACTGACATCACCGGGAGGAGGAGGGGGGAGGAGGAGATCATACATAGGACATCACATGGGGGAGATCATACATAGGACATCACATGGAGGAGATCATACATAGGACATCACATGGAGGAGATCATACATAGGACATCACATGGAGGAGATCATACATAGGACATCACATGGGGGAGATCATACCTAGGACATCACATGGAGGAGATCATACATAGGACATCACATGGAGATCATACATAGGACATCACATGGAGGAGATCATACATAGGACATCACAAGGAGGAGATCATACATAGGACATCACATGGAGATCATACATAGGACATCACATGGAGATCATACATAGGACATCACATGGAGATCATACATAGGACATCACATGGAGGAGATCATACATAGGACATCACATGGAGGAGATCATACATAGGACATCACATGGGGGAGATCATACATAGGACATCACATGGAGGAGATCATACATAGGACATCACACGGGGGAGATCATACATAGGACATCACACGGGGGAGATCATACATAGGACATCACATGGGGGGAGATCATACATAGGACATCACATGGAGATCATATAGAGGAGATCATACAGAGATCATGCATACATCTATCATACAGAGGAAATCATACACATGAGATCATACAGAGATCCCATACAGGAGATCATACAGAGAGATCCCATACAGGAGATCATACAGAGAGATCCCATACAGGAGATCATAAAGAGATCACATAGAGATAACATACAAAGGAGATCATATACAGGAGATCATACACTGGAAATCATACAGAGATAACATACAGAAGAACATACGCAGGAGATCACATGGAGGAAATCATACACCGGAGATCACACAGAGATCACATACAGGAGATCATACAATGATCACATGGAGGGAATCATACACCGGAGATCACACAGAGATCACATACAGGAGATCATACAATGATCACATGGAGGGAATCATACACAGGACATGATACAGAGATCACATGGAAGAGATCACATAGAAATTCATACAGAGGGGATCATACAGAGGGGCTCTTAAACAGATCACAGAGATGATCACACATAGCAGATCATACAGAATGGATGACATAGGGAGCACATAGAAGAGGTCCTATAGAAATAACGTTAGAGGGGAATCATATAGAGAAGAGGTCATTTAGAGATCCTAGAAACCACACAGAGAGGAACACATAGAAGAGATGACAGATCACACAAGGGGGGGTCTCATAAAAAAAAGCACAAAGAGGAGATGCGATATTTTACATAGAGGAGATCACACAGAAATCAATGATATAAAGATCACATGTAGAAATCACATACAAATCAAATAGAAGAGATGGCATGGATGAGATCACAGAGAGATTATATACAGATGACACAGCCAGCCTTTCCTGCCAGAGAGATGGGGGGCACCCATTACACTGCCCCCCATGTACACAGGAGCACCCCTCCCCAGGGATCACTCTCCCCCTTGTTAGCAGTTACATTGGATCTAATCCCACAACAAGCAATTTACCAATCCTCAAACAATGTGGCTGCATTCTGACACTAATGATTGTTCAGGATTATCTCAATGTTTCATTGTTTCGGTGAAACTAAAGAAGATGGCACAAGACAGCTTTTCCCCTGTCTTTTCACCTGGTAATACATCTCCTAGGCAGGGTGACAACTCACTGGGACTCGTTTATGAATGGAGAGACTAAATCTCTGCATAGAAAACAGTCAGCTTCTAGTTTTTTGTTTTGTCAAAGCTTAAAGTAGAACTAGAGGCACAACTGTATTCTAGCTTTGGATAGAGAGGGGTTAGAGCCCCTGTCAGTTGTTATTGCTGCCTGTGCCCTCTCTATTTCTCCACTTTACCATTATCATTGAAAGAAAAAAGTAAAAGCAAACCCCACATTTCGGGTTGTCCCCAGTAGAGTAATAGAGGGGAAATCTTCCAATGGGGACACTAGGTCTAGTGACAACCAGGGATACCCTCACTTTGGATGGATTTCTACTCACTTCCTGTTTTAGCTATAGGACAGGAAGACAAGGGAAATCTCCTCAATGAGGACACAGATGGCAAAAAAACTTGACAGGGGCTATTAATCTCCCTTGCTCTATCCAAAATAAAAACCAAATAGTTCTACTTTAATGATTGGTCAGGAGGTGTGTAACTCAGACAGGTGTTACTTTTTTAGCATTTGGACTGACAGAATGCCTTCAATAATTACTTGCATTATCTAATGCAGCTGCTGATGACCATGGCACACCATCGATTTCTATCTGCATAAACACTGAAGGGGATTTGCTAAAACCAGAGCAGACAGAATCAGGAGCAGTTGGCATGGTGACCAATCAGTTTGTCTTTCACCCCATTCACACCTGTGTGACAGACTGGTTATGCGACTATGGACAAAGTCACATGACAAGTTGCACCCCATGTTTTGCACTGATAACCATTCATATATGTGTGACTTAAAGTCGCAGCAACTTCAAAGTACTTCATGCACTACTTCCTGCAACGTGAGTGCCATAGACTTCATTGCTAACCCTCATAAGTTGCAATAGTGGGTCTAACTTTGCAGAGGGACAACAAGTCACATTCAAGTTGCACCACATCAATGTTTAGTCAAAGTTGCACTCCAAAGTCAAGCAACTATGGAGTCTCAAAGTGTGAGTGGAGCCCAAGGCCCCTTTCACACTGCCGCAACTTGAAAGTCGCACGATTTTATCGTGATTTTGCCTGTGTAAACTTGGTCTATGGACCTCATCTCGCATTAAAGTCGGACCAAAGTAGTGTAGGGTCTACTTTAAAGTCGCACAGATATGACTGATACTCATTGAAAATCATGGGGTACAACTTGTCATGCAACTTTGCAGTCCCAAGTCGCAGGACAAGTCGCACAAGTGTGAAAGGAGCCTAAGGCTCCATTCACACTTGTGCAACTCCAAAGTAGTTTTTGGAGTGCAACATTGACGCAACTGTGATGCAACTTTGGATGGGTGTAACTTGGATGTCACTTTGACCAAAGATAATAGACAACTGTTGCATGTATAACATGCAGGTGCAACTTTCATGCGACTTTTGAGGGTTTACATTGCAGTCTATGGCATCAAGTCACATGAAAGTCAGATCAAAGTAGGGCAGGAACCTTTTTAAAGCTGCTGCGACTTTCAGTTGCACATATTTGAATGGTTGTCATTGAAAAACATGGGGTGTGACTTGTCTTGCAACTTTAGTGCATAACAAAATTTGCATAACAAGTGGCACAAGTATGAATGGAGCCTAAGGATCTGTTTCCACTACTGCAAGTTGTTGTGCGACTTATCCATAATTACTTCTAATTAGTGTCCACCTGAGACATAGGAAGAGTTCTCTAGTTCACCCATTAGGAGGAGTGTATTGCTCTCATGGTTATGAGGCAGGATATCCCATTCTATGGTTAGTGTAGGACCCACTGAGGTGGGGGACTGCGAAGTAGCGGTGGGCTTAGCATTCTATGGCCATATAGTGCGACAGACTCCCCATACCTTTGTTTAAGATGTTCAGGTACTTCTAAATAGACCCGCAGAAGAATGTCATTATTGCATGTGTGTGCTGTAAAATGCTGTTTTGTTGTGCGACTTGACACGTGAAGTTACATGCCAAGTCAAAATCCATGTATTTTAATGGTCCCTGTCCTAATTGCTGTGACTCAAGTCGCAGCGACTCCAAAGAAGCTTTTTGCACTACTTTGTTTCGACTTTTGATGCAACTTTGATCCAGACAGTTTATAGTCGGATCAAAGCTGCACTTAAAGTCGCATCCAAGTTGCACTCTAAATCGCGCAACTTTGGGGTTGCCTAATTGAACGATTGACGCTGATGCGTCACCATGCACTACTGCTCCAGATTGCGTCTGCTCGAGTTTTAGTAAATTACCCCCACTCTCTGCAGTCAGCTATATCAGCTGCAGCTACAGCAGGCTACAAACCATCAAAGGAAACCTATAGAGAGACTTGTCTGTTACTGATCTCTGCTACAAAGCTGCTGGCATGGCCCTCAGAGGCTTTGTGGGGGATTCCCTTACTTCCACTCTCAGTAACTGTGGTCCCTGGAAGAGGAATCTCCGAGCAGGGACACAGCTACAGAAGCCCTTTAGATCTACCAACAAGTATGCAATGCAAATGATTGGGTATAAACTGCCTGGATAGATTAGGTCTATCATATTACATAGTTTTGGTAGATCTAACATTGTTTGAACAAAGTTTGTGTGTTTGGAGCGGGGTTCCACTTTAAATAGGACAATGCCGTAACACCCAGCGCTAGAAGTCACCTTTCTTTCTTCTTGGTAATATCGCTGAAATCTGATTGGTTGATCATGCTCACTGCCCTCCTATCAAAGCCTTTCATATTAACCAAATGCAGAATATAATAAGTATAAAGAAAACCTGTGAGAAATATACAGCTGGCTTTCATGCTGATCTGATGGCGTTAATCCTTCCAAAATTACTATCCTAGAATAAGTATGCAATCAAGGATGTTCAGCTTCACTTGCTGCATGCTTGTTCCCGATCAGCAGATCAGGAATCACTTAAAGTGTTACTAAACCCACAACAGTAAAATCAGTCTGTATATGCAGCATAGCATGCTTGTTATACTCACTGTGGTAATCTTCTGCATTGTAAAAAGGGCTGTTTGATCCTGTCTTCTCTGATCCTCCCCCTTATTCCAAAGTCCCCTAATAATTTCCTGATAACAGAGTCTATGGAGTCAAGCTGCACATGCTCAGTTTGGTGTGTATTGCTGGAGTTTTTTTCTTGGGAGGGTGCATGTGATCAGCACAGGGCCAATCAGCACTGTCCAGACAGAGGGTCAGGCGTTCTGCAGTCTCACAGGACAGTAAGAAAACCCCTCCTACAAGCTTTAACCAGTGCTTGGCTGGGCACTGATAGAAGTCACAAGACTGCTATATACTGTGGATGAGAAAAGGTATTTAGCAGTTTATATTTATTAAAATAATTGAGTTTCCATGTTCTGCATATTGTGGGAGACCAGATATAACGAATACATGGTCCTGGGCTTAGTAACACTTTAAACCAGAGACGGCCAGGCAGCCAGCATGTTCATAAGGAGGTCAGCTGTACATTATGTACTATGTAATCAAATGCAGGTAAACATTGCATTCTATTTGTAGCACATCACATATACATAAACAGTAAATATATGGAATAGATATAAATTATAAGACTCACAGGCAATGGCAACCTCACCCTACAGCCAACAGAGCTACTCACCACTTACTGTAAAGAATCATTTCCAGGAACATTTTGCAGCTAAGGAACCTTAGAATATTTGGCAGTACCCTGGCACAGAACCTTCCTTAAATAAATATCACTTATATTTTATATTACGCGGATTTTGTCAGTAATTGTGTATTCCAGAAACAGACAAAACTGTATTCTATTGTAAGTCAAAATATATGTTAAAGCAGAACTCCATCTATATACACACATGAAATACAGAAACTGTATCTGCCAAAGAATTTGTATCTCTGTCCATCCAGTTCCCAGATTCACACAGTGCAGCCCTGTCTGGCAGGACAGGAGATACGATTCTTGTCTGCTACTGTAAAGTAACACAGACATGCCCCTCTCCAGTCTGTGAATGGACAGTGAAAGGAGAAGCAGCAGACTGAGGAGCGCTCTATCACTCTGCTTTCTCCTTCTGTCCTGGTTCACGCCAATGCGGTGTGGTATTCGAGGCAATTCCTGTGCATTTCCTGCACCGCATCACTATCGCACTCCGAACCGATGCAGGGGTCAATGTGGACACCCCAAAGATGGGTCGCTAAATGCAGTGCGGTTGGCTGAATCAGACTCCTTCTGTCTTGGTTCACAGCAATGCAGTTTGGGATTCGCAGCAATTCCTGTCCGTTTCTCGCACAGCATCACAATCAGACTCAATGTTGATACCCCAAAGACGGGTCACGAAGCGCAGTGCGATTGGCTTAATCAGATCACATGCGCTCCGATTCCAGTGCAGCAAAAAAAAAGTGCATGCACCTTTTTTGTTTGGGTGCGGCGCAATTTGAGCCATACAAAATGAATAGGCTCTATTTTCACTGCAAAGAATCGCATGTGATTTGAACAGGAATGCAGTGTGATTCTATGTCACCATCCAGGGGCGGAAAGCACTGCGCCAATCCTATGTCGCCATGGCAACACTGTCGCCATGCAGGGCTGGTGCAAGGATGTTTGACACCCTAGGTGAAATGTCATTTTGCCGCCCCCACTTTGGCTCCACCCCTGACTCCACCCCCTTTGCCCTGTCCATGTATACGATGGAGGTGGCGGAGGTGGAGATCTTTGCGGCGCCTCTCTACCCATTTCTTTAGCCGTGGTCCACAGGCCTGCACCTGTGCCTCTGGACCCGGCCTAAAGACAAATAATGGCGGCACCAGCTCGCTTCCTCATGCCAGCTGTGGTCCGCAGGTATATAGACAGGCTGGGGTAGTATATCGACAGGCTGGGGTAGTATATCGACAGGCTGGGGTAGTGTATATACAGGCGGGTGTGGTATATAGATAGGCTGGAGTAGTATATGGACAGGCTGGGGAAGTATATGGACAGGGGCTGGGCACCCTAGGTAGCCGCATACTTTGCCTAGTGGTAGAGCCGACCCTGTCGACATGGCAACCCTATGTTGCCATTCAGGAGGGAAAAGCACAGCGCCCACCCACATAGGGCAACCCTATGTCGCCATTGCAACCCTATGTCGCCATCCAGGGGGGGAAAGCACAGTGCCCACCCTATGTCACCATGGCAACCATATGTCGCCATGGCAACCCTAACCCTATGTCGCCAGGGCAACCCTATGTCACCATCCGGGGGGGGGGGAGCACTGCGCCAACCCCTATGTCACCATCCAGGGGGAATAATCACTGCTCCAACCCTATGTTGCCATGGTAACCACCTGAATCACATGCGGTTTCCCACACCCCATCAGTATGAATCAGCACTTAATTAGCATGCTTCTTGTTAGCACTGTGCTACTTCTCCCTCTCCCACTATGAGCTCTGCTGTACAGGGACTGCTAGAGGCTGGTACCAAGTCATATTAAAAAGGGACATACATTTAGCGCTGGTTCAGTGCGGCTTTGAAGTTGTGCTTCTTTAGCGTGAACTCAAAGCCGACTATCAGTGTGATTTCATGAGCGTCTTGCTGACATCTGTGCAATTTAATTTAACAGATGTCAATGCAAGTCGCACCGAAATCACATAGAAATAGTGCAGGAACCTTTTTCAAAGTTGCTGTGACTTGAGTCGCAGTGATTTGAACAGTTCCATTGCCACAAATGGGATATGATTTTTCATACGACTTTGAACTGTAAGGCCTCATACACACAGACATTTTTTAGCGCCGTGTTTTTTAGCGGTTTTTTCAGCTCTCCATGTTATTCAATGGCCCCATAAAAATGCTGACATTTTTGAGGTGTAGATGGTGTTGGCGTTAGTGAGCTGAAAGTATAACCCATGGCCAGTGCGTTCCAAGGCTGTAGCGTTTTGGCGGTTTTTGAGGATGAGCCGGAAAAACGATCACTAACGCGCATTAACGCCGCAGCGACGTTAACCGGCGTTTTTTGTGCCAGCGGTTTCAGGTTAAAAAATAGCAGAGGAACGTTTCTTCAAACAAAACGCCTATTGACACCGACACTCACTAACGCGCATTAACGCCGATGCAAAACACCAGCGTAATCGCGTTTTTGATGCCAATTTGTCCCTGACGTTGGGCCCAACGTTAAGCTTATTTTTTTTAATACGCCGTGTGTATGAGGCTTTAAGTGACATGACAAGTCGCACTGGTGTGAATCAGGCCTTCATACACACACAGGATGTTAAAAAAACGTCCAAAAAACATCAGTAGCTTATCAGTGATTTTTTTCAGCTGTTATTAGTGTTATATTACCGGCGTTTTTGTGCGCTTTTAAAGGGCCAGCGTTTTTTTTCCTTAATTGATCTAAAACGTCAAAAACCGTTGGGGGATCGACGTTTAGCTGCATTTTTGCTCGTTTGAACATTTTTACAGCTGAAAAACGTCTCTCAGAACCCACTGGTCTTGGGTTTTTTTACAGCTCAAAAACGCCCCAACCCAAAACAGTTGATAACAGCCTATGTGTGGATGAACACATAGGATAACATGATGGAGGGTTTATTGACTGTAGAAAAAAACATCTGCAGCTAAAAACAGCTGCTGTAAAAACATCAAAAAACGTCCTGTGTGCATGAGGCCTAAGGCCTCATACACACAGGCGTTTGACGCCACTTTTTTTAGCATTTTTTTGCAGCTCTCCATGTTATTCAATGGCCCCATAAAAGCGCCCAAGTTCTTGAGCTGTAGACATCGTTTGGCGGTATTAAGCTGTAAATCGAACGCAGGACCTGCGCATTCCGAGACCGTAGCATTTTGGCGTTTGACGCTGAACCGGCAAAATGCACGCTAACGCTTACTGACGCCGTAGCAACATTAGCCAGCATTTTCAGGTTAAAAATAGCAGAGGAATGTTTTTCTTTTAAAAAACGCCGATTGACGTCGATGCTCTTGAAAACGCAGATTTTTGCCTGACGTTGGTCCCAACGTTTTGCGATTACGCCCGTGTGTATGAGGCCTTAAAGCGGAGTTCCACCCAAAAGTGGAACTTCCACTCATTGGATTCCTCCCCCCCTCAGGTTTTTACATTTGGCACCTTTCGGGGGGGGGGGGGGGGGGGGGGGGAGAGGATACCTGTCAAAGACAGGTGCCCTTTTCCACACATCCGGGAGCTCGGGCCGCGGCCGCTGACATCACAGCCCGGTCCCCTCCTCTCCTCCTCCTTTGCCACCGGCCAGTGAGAAAGCGCAGCGGGGGGCTCGCGCAGTAGGGGCCCAGCGTGAAGTCGAATGGCTCCACTGCTGGGTTACCTTACTCTCAATGGCGGCGGCAGCACTCGGCCATCCGATCCGAAGATCGGTGGCAGTGCCGACATCGCTGGACTCCAGGACAGGCAAGTGTCCTAAAGTGAAAAGTCAGCAGCTATTGTATGTGTAGCTGCTGACTTCTAATATTTAAAGGGGTGGCAGCGGGCGGTGGACCTCCGCTTTGATGACACATTAATCATATCTGCCTGGAGTTCATCTATAACACGGATATAAAGTTAGGGACCAACAAAATGCATTCGTCACATTCTGGGGCATTTACAGTTTTTTATATATATATATATATATATATATATCGAGGGCCTACACACCTTTTCCCGTGGACAGAAACT
>BLSH010558823.1:321745-339656 GCA_018402905.1 Glandirana rugosa
TTTTTTTTTTTTTTTTTTTTTTTATTCTTCTTATTATTATTATACAGGATTTATATAGCGCTGACAGTTTGCCCAGCGCTTTACAACATTAGGGCAGACAGTACAATTACAATACAATTCAATTCAGTACAGGAGGAATCAGAGGGCCCTGCTTGTTAGAACTTACAATCTAGGAATATATACAAAATATATATTATTTTTTGAATCAAGAAGTTTCTTTACTTTTTAACTAAAAATGTGTTTTGGCAACTTATAGAAGTGTCAATTTTAATGCTAATCTCTGATCTCAGTCCCCAATTCCACCCCCCCCCCCATCACCCCACTTCACCCTGGCAGTATTTCTTTTCCTTTAATTATTTTGGTATAATTGCTTTTATTAGAAAGTCCCTTAGGCCGGTCTCGTTATGCACTGGGTCCGCTTCTTTTTCACATTTTCTCCATCCCTGGGCAATCCTCTGATGACGGAAGTGAGCAATGCTGACATCATGACCTCTGCCTTGCTCTCTACATTAATACACAGTAAATAAGGGACACCATGGTGATGACCCTCAAGCAGTGGCCCCATGACACCCTGCAATCACAAGATCAGCCCACTGTCTTCCAAGGTGACTGAAACGGAGTGTTCTTCATCTTGGAAAACTGAGGACATCTTGTGGAAAAAACAAAGTACTGCAATGGACAGCTCTAGATTGAAGGTAGGGATTGCAACCTGAGCTGCTTTTTTAACTTTTTACATTCTATAGACATATGTGTTAAATCTGTGATAATATTAGTAATAAAATCAGTGATTCACTAGTTAAAACAGTTAATTTTTCCAAATGATACACAGGCCATGTAATAAATACAGCCAATGTTACCAAGACCTGGATTACTCTCTGAACCCTGGGAAACCAAGCTGATTGGTGGGTGGTGGAATAGATAGCTTGAATGAGTGAGCATGCAGACCAAAAGAAATACAATTTCTTTCCATTACTTCGCTCCGTTCTACCATTTACATTTTAGGCAATAAAGACATGGGGTTGATTTACAAAAGGCAAACAGAATGTTCACTTTGCAAGGAAAGTTGCACTTTGCAAGGGAATTATTCCCCAAAGCTTAGTGAATGAGGTGAAGCTCTGCTTCATAGTTACATTGGTCTAGCTTGGACCAAAGTACGTTATGTGCCATACCTGTGGAAGCAGGAAATCACTGTAGAGGGCATGGCTACTCCAATGATCTCCACTAGCTTCCAGATCCCTAGCTGAGTGAACAGCACTGAACACAGGAGGCCGCTTATTCAGCATGGGAACCATTTATGCATAGCATTCCCCGAATGGACGATATACAGAGATGTCACAGTCTCCACCTAGTCCACTCAGAGGACACTCTGCATTCATTGAAACCAACCATATCCCACCCCGGTGCTTGCTCGATTGCCACATCACTCGCCCGTCAGGCCCTCCACCAGCCCTGCACTTACCCCATCCAGGTCGCGGCATCAGCTGATTCCCCCCCTAAGTCTCCTCCAGAGTCCCAGCGGTCACTTCACCTCCCGGCCTGGACTTAGGACTCACGGCTAATCGGGTCTTAGGGCTCCAGACGCATGGATTCCAATGGGGTTTTTTTTTTTTTTTTTTTTTTTAGAAGCACATGATTAGAGCCTGAGGCTCTAATTGGCTTAAAAAAGGATGGGCACTGTGCCCGGAGCCCACCCATTTGTGTGACATTAGCAAATTAATGTTGGTTAAGGTCTTCCTGTTTCTCCACCCGGCCAATCAGGAAGCGGGCCCTGAGACCCGATTCGCCGGGAGGAGAAACAAGAAGACATTAGTGAATATTAATTTGCTAATGTCACACAACTGGACCACAGTAACACAGTAAATCAGACTCAAACTGAGTAAAAAACCTGTAAAGCCCCGTACACACGATGCAAATTTTAGATGGGAATTTTCGTTCGACGGCCAATCGGCCGAAATTCTTGCCGTTAGTATGCTCCTATCGACAGCTGATTTTGATTTTTCGTAAGACAAAAGCTAGATGTGCAGGCTATAAAAAGATTTTTGTATGGCAAGTCAATGTCCGATTCTCACATCATTAGTACGGTTTTCGTATGAAAAAAATCGTACGATCACGACTACGCATGCTCAGAAACAGAAAAATACATACAAAACTATTCAACACATACGTCACTTCTGATGTTGAACTCGGCCATAGAATAATTTTCGTATTGTTAGTACGCTCTTCACTTTCGGCATGAGAAAGCATCCAACAAAAAACGGACGTTCTGTCGTCCGAAATTTGCATCAAGTGTACGAGCCTTAAAGTGATTGTAAACCCTCGCAGTTTTTCACATTAATGCATTTTATGCATTAATGTGAAAAACCTTTTCTGTTGCAGCTGCCCCCAGAGCCCCCCGTTTACTTATCTTAGCCTGATCGTTTCCACGCCGGGGACAAGCACACCCGCTCCAGCTGGTGTCTTGGGTCCTCATTGGATAGATCAATAGCAGCGCAGCAATTGGCTCCCACTGCTGTCAATCAAATCCAATGATGCGGGAGCCGGGTGCGGAGCCGAGTTCTGCTGTCTGTGTCAAGGGATGCAGAAGCAGGACACGGGAGCACTCCTGCATGGGTGACCCCAGGGAAAGCGCTTCCCTGATGGGTCACTCAATGCGGGGAGGAGCCAGGAGCGCCGCTGGAGGGCCCTAGAAGAGGAGGATTGGGGCCACTCTGTACAAAACCCTTGCACAGTGGAGGTAAGTATGACATGTTTGTTATGTAAAAAAAAAAAAAAGAAGCTGAACCTGATAAGACATCGAACAGCTGAAGTAAAGGGCAACGGCCATCCATGGCAATCAAAAAACACGTTGGCAACAGCCTGGTAATCCTTTTTCTTTCAGTTTTCACATCTCAAAAGCTGATCATCCACCAACCCAACAGCATCCATGAAAATGATCCGAATACACTATTCAATGTACACCATACATACATGAATATATAGAGTATACAATGTACTGTCTATTGTGCAGACCCTGCATGAACGGTTCAGGAAGAGTATTATTCTCCTCAAACTGCAGCAGTATTCACACGCGCTCATGTACATTTTTTATTATGATTTGTGAGTAAAAATGACATTAATATGCAGTGTAAGCTGGGTTAGGTGAACACACTGTGCTGCTGTGATCTACATAACAATTACATGGAGATTGGCTTGATATGACTCAGTGTGGGTAGTTCTCTGGAAGACGCAGTACACTAGGTTACAAGGTACAGTGTCATTCATTCTTTGTTTACAGTGCTGCAAAATTTACTTTCTAGATAACTGAAATTGTAGAAATGAGAGGCCAATTTATCATATAGTACGGATCCATTCTATCTTTGAATATGTGGGTGGATAACGGGAAAACGTGTTTTTGGTGAGCACATATTATATTTTGTGGTTTTAACTGCATTGTGTACTTGAAAGTATTTTTTGCTATAATGATGTTCACATTTCTAGATGCCTGCTGTACTATACTTTTTTTTTATAATCTATTGCATCCACAGATTTATAGATGCTTCCTCAAGTGCCTCTAATCTGGCCCACCAGGCCATTTCATGGGGCCCTCGCATCTCTCCTGCAGCACCCCCTCATCTCTGCCACCCACCTTGTGTCAGCATTCAGCAGCAGATAGGAGGACAGAACTCTTCCACCGGATCCTGCACTTCTCCATTCAGCCTTGGAGAGGTTTGTCTCTGTCCCTGCCTCAGCAATTGGCAGCAGAGAAGAGGACAGCACTCTTGCTCCAGATCCTGGGCCTCTCTATGCAGCCATAGCACCCCTTCGTCTCCGTCTCCCCAGGTCTCAGCTGACTCCAGCCCTCCTCTGGTCCTTCTCAAAACTCTGGACTTTCTGCTTCCCAGCCCCGCCCCCAGCTTCTTCCGGGCAGCAGCACAAGGGGGGTGCACTGTGATGTAAGGGAGGTTGGGGGACTCTTGACTTCTAATGGTGGGGGGGGGGGGCTCTTGACATCTGATGTAAGCAGGGGTGGGGTGCTGTGTACATCCAGATTTAGACCTTGGGGGGTCTGGGGCACTTCAAGTTAGGGGGCCCCTTAAACACAGAGTTGGTTTACATTCTCAATGACAGTCACACATTTTTAGAATGCATGACACAACGTCATACTGAGGTACACATGCCCACACACATGCAGTCATATCGCTCTATGGTTTGCTTGAGCTGCCAAAAATCATTTTTGAAAAACGATACTATATACCAGTCCAGGGTTTTACAGATGATGGCCGGAAAAATATTACTTCCCAAGATACATTTAATAAGAGAAATGCAAGTTACTTATTATTTATATTTAATTATTTGATATAAACATTTTTACACTTTAATATAATTTTTGTATAGAGGGAGCCCCTTCTGTCAGGGGGGTTGAGGGGGGCCCAGGGCATTTGCCCCCTAATAAATCAAGCCCTGCCTTTGAGGGCTACCATTTTGCTGATGCGGCTCACATTGAAATTGAGATGGACACCCCTGCTCTAGTGGCTGTCTGTTTCACTTCAATGGCTTATAGGGTTTGATTTACTAAAGGCATATAGGCTGTTCACTTTGCAGGGAATTTTCCACAGAGCTTAGTGAATGCAGCGAAGCTCTGCTGGCTTCCATCATCCAATCAGGTTTATTTTCCTTACCTGTGATTGAGCACAGTAAAACCTCACCACATCAACTAAGCTATGGGGAAAATTCATTTGTAAAGTGAACAGCCTATTTGTCTTTAGTAAATCAACCCCATGGAGTCAACAGCCATAGGGTGTGCAGGTTCTCATCATGTGAATAGATCAAGAACCACCTCTGATAGGCTATAGATTTTTTTAGTACACGTATCTCCTCCTGTCCCTCCACCAGTATTTCATAATAGATCACACGTGTCTGTAACCCCACTCCTCCGAGATCTTCACTATGCAGCCCACCTGGCACCTAAGCATCACAGGCCCCATTCACTTCAATGGACTGCCCATTTGCAGCCTGGTGGATAAGCAGTCTAATAAAGTAAATGAAGGCTAAAGATTTCTGGATGGAGGCTGAGAAGTGCTAGACCACTGCTTTTAAAATAGAGGTATGAGTACATCAGTTAATAAAATTATCAAGCATTGATATAAAGATCCTAGTGTTTTTAATCAGCCCTTTGGATTCCTGACAATCAAACCAATATAAGCCTGTTAAACATTCTATTCCAAAAATAATGGGCATTAACATGGAGTCGTCCCTATCCTTTGTTTTGGCTATAATAGCCCCCACCCTCCTGGGAAGGCTTTCTACAAGATTTTGGTGTTTGCAGGAATTTATGCCCATTTTGCAAAAAATGCATTACAGTAGTGAGGTCTGGTGCTGATGTTGGGGTAAGAAGACCTGGCTCGCAATTGGCATTCCAAATCATCCCAAAGGTGTTCAGTAGGGTTGAGGTCAGGGATCTGTGCAGTTTCTCCACACCAAACACATTAAACCATGTCTGTATAGACCTAGCACAGCATGCAAACCTACACTATATCACCAAAAATATGAAGACCCCTCTCCAAATTATCGGCTTCAAGTGTTTTCACTTAAAAAAAGTACTGTAAATGGTACAGCATACTGTACAAATAATATTTCGATCCTTGGGGTAACGGTTTTCTGTTGTAGCATGACTGTGCTCCTGTGCACAAAGCGGGCTCAATAAAGACATGGTTTGATGAGTGTGGTGTGGAGAAACTCTAGGAAGAAAGGAAAGGTACGCTGCTCCAGGTGAATGTAATGTCCTCATGGACTGAGTAGTCCCCAGCTTGCTTCCGTGACACGGTGTACAAAATAAATTTGACTGCACACCCCCGCCTGTCCAACAGTATTTATTGAATAAACTGTACAATGGGTACCATTAACTCTAGTGGTCTGCCCAGAGCCATGACCCCAGCCCTACTGAACACCTTTGGGATGAACTGGAATTCTGATTGTAAGCCAGTTGTTCCCATCCAACATTAGTGTGTGAATTCACCGGGGCTGCAGGAAAGGTAAGTATATGGGATCTTCTTCCACAGGCAGGCATTATTTGTGTTAACCATGTAGTGCCAGGGTTGTGTGTTTGTGAGGTTTGCTGCATTGGCCTGCACTTTTTATGTTTTTTTGGACATTTTTCTACATGCTTTTTGCGTGTTCCCTTAAAAAAAAATATCTGCATTATTTGGCATATTGCTTCTTACTGCCATTTCATTCATTTCTATGCAAACTGACAAAGTAAAATTCGTGCAGGCTCTATTTTCCATAGTACAAAGAGATATACAGTATATGGGCCAGATTGATTTGTATAACAATCCTACTCTAGAGCTAACCCAGTAGCTGAATCAATCATTGGGGAAAACAGACAGACCCTGGACTTTGGACTCTATCCAAAATTTAAACCAATGTTTGACTAGCGTTCCACTTTAAGCATAGCAGACGTTGTTAGCATTCAGTTTAGGTGATTGGCTAATTTGCCTGTTTAGCAGTCCTAAGGGATAAAATGACAGTATCTGCCATTAATAAGTATTATACAAATAGTTGAAATCTAGTTCTATAATAGGCAAATAATCCTGAAATTATATTTTAGGTCACATGGTTTCTATGTTGCCAGGAAAAAACAGTCCATTTCTAATGCGGCTAATTGAAGAGGTTTTTCACATGCTAAGTTTAATTTTGCAAGTCATACTGTAAGTGCGTCAAGAAGTACAAACAGATCTCATCACCTCCTAAATATTACTGAGACATGTCCCAGCTATAATCCCCCTCTGACCTCAGAATAAAAAACATTTGCATAATATACAAAACCAAATTTAGGCTCCATTTAAATAGATAATGACACAAAAGATCATATCACAGGCTAATATGATTAATTGTGGTGGTAATGATATAAGGCAGTGGTACACATACCACAAGGGCTACTTCAATCAGGTTTGCCTGGCAAATTTATCTCAGTATTCAAGTCTGAAAGCTTAGTAAATACTTATTACTCAGAATAAATTGGATTCTTTATTTTTTATAGTTTCATGTAGAAGTATATGAGATGGTTGGGAAAGCACTTAGAGTATATACCCTTAGAAGTTAAGGCCAATGTATTTATTTTTATTACTGGTATTTATAGAATAGCAACAATTTACGTAGTGCATACATACTGTACCGGACTGATCATCAGTCACTGCCTTCAAGGAGCTTACCATCCAAGGTCCTTATCTCACATACATACACATACTAAGGCCATTTTAGAGAGGAGAAAATTAAGCTACCAACAAGTCTTTGGAGTTGGGATAAAACTTGCACAAGACTGGGTAGAACATGTAAATTCCATGCAGATACAGTGCCTTGAAAAAGTATTCAAACCCCTTGAAATTTTCCACATTCAACATGTTACAACCAAAAATGTAAATTTATTTTATTGGGATTTTATGATAGACCAACTCAAAGTGGCACATAATTGTGAATGGAAGGAAAAATGAAAATGGTTTTAAAAATATTTAAAAAAATAATAATATTTGAAAAAAGTGTGGCCTGAATTTGTATTCAGCTCCTTTTACTCTGATACCCCCAACTAAAATCTAGGGGAACCAATTGCCCTCAGAAGTCATCTAATTAGTAAATAGAATCCACCTGTGTGCAATTAAAATCTCAGTATAAATACAGCTATTCTGTGAAGCCCTCGGAGGTTTGTTAGAGAACCTTAGTGGACAAACAGCGTCATGGAGGCCAAGGAACACTCCACACAGGTCAGGGATAAAGTTGTGGAGAATTTTAAAGCAGGGTTAAGTTATAAAAAAAATATCCCAAGCTTAGAACATCTTACAGAGCGCTGTTCATTCCATCATCTGAAAATGGAAAGAGTATGGCACAACTGCAAACCTACCAAGACATGGCTGTCCACCTAAACTGGCAGGCTGGGGGCAAGGAGAGCATTAATCAGAGAGGCAGGTTACCCATGGTAACTCTGGAGGAGCTGCAGAGATCCACAGCTCAGGTGGGAGAATCTGTCCACAAGACAAC
The DNA here is from genome assembly GCA_018402905.1 of Glandirana rugosa. Lineage (NCBI taxonomy): Eukaryota > Metazoa > Chordata > Amphibia > Anura > Ranidae > Glandirana > Glandirana rugosa. Next base: position 329,756 of record BLSH010558823.1, read on the forward strand.
TATTAGTCGTGCACTTCAAAATCTGGCCTTTATGGAAGAGTGGCAAGAAGAAAGCCATTGTTGAAAGAAAGCCATAAGAAGTCCTGTTTGCAGTTTGCGAGAAGCCATGTAGGGGACACAGCAAACATGTGGAAGAAGGTGCTCTGGTGAGATGAGACCAAAATTGAACTCTTTGGCCTACAAGCAGAACGCTATGTGTGGCAGAAAACTAAGACTGCACATCATCCCGAACACACCATCCGCACTGTGAAACATGGTGGTGGCAGCATCATGTTGTGGGGATGCTTTTATTTAACAGGGACAGGGAAGCTGGTCAGAGTTGATGGGAAGATGGATGGAGCCAAACACAGGGCAATCTTAGAAGAAGAGTCTGCAAAAGACTTGAGACTGGGGTGGAGGTTCACCTTCCAGCAGGACAACGACCCTAAACATACAGCCAGAGTTACAATACAATTGTTTAGATCAAAGCATATTCATGTGTTAGAATGGCTCAGTCAAAGTCCAGACCTAAATCTGATTGAAAATATGTGGCAAGACATGAAAATTGCTGTTCAGACGCTCTCCATCCAATCTGACAGAGCTTGTAGTGAAAGGCGGTTCTACAAAATATTGACTCAGGGGGGCTGAATACAAATGCATGCCACACTTTTTTGGATATTTGTGAAAATTTGGAAAACCATTTATCATTTTCCTTCCACTTCACAATTATGTGCCACTTTGTGTTGGTCTATCACATAAAATCCCAATAAAATACATTTACGTTTTTGGTTGTAACATGACAAAATGTGGAACAAGGGGTATGAATACTTTTTCAAGGCACTGTAGTATCCTGGCTAGGGTTAAAACAAAATAACCCAGTGCTGCAAGATGTGAAACCACGAAGCCACTGTACGTAGCAGAACTATACTCTCACAAAAACATAACTCTGTAGAGCACTGTAAGTAAAATAGAGTTCTTTGTTTAGTAAAAAATGCAGTGTCCCCTTTGTACTTGTTTTTTACTCCATGCACTCTGCACATCCTGTAGGCTCCTTAAATGAAGTTCCTGTGAATACAAGCATGCTTCAGCAGCAGCTAAGCATCACATTTTTTAAGAATAATGTTTTATTTATTTATTTAAGTACAACCACAGAAAAGTATGCCCCATACTCTGACTTACATACACCGTGGGGGGCATAATTCAAAGTGCAAACACATACCATACAGTGGGTCCCTAAGCATCTACATCCTTCATTAAGAACAGTATACACCAGGGCAAGTCCACAGGGTATAACACATAGAACCCTTCACAACACCAATGAGGTGTACACACAAGTGCTTTGTTGAAGTTGACCTTTGGCTATAGACTAAACTTAAAGGGGTTGCAAACCTCAGACATGAAATAACAAAGCATATCCCTCTATAGTGTGTAAATGTCATTTCTCTCTGCTGCTTTGTTCCTTTGCTATCAGCACAGCATGAATCACTTCTGACAAGTTTTCCTGACACCTAGAGAAAAAAGGTGACAGGGGAGGGAGCTCCAGCTGATTGACAGCCTCGGCTCTGTTCCTATGTGCTGTGTGAAGGGGGTGTCCCTCCCCTCCAATCAGCTCTCTCCTCACTGAGCACTGCAGAGTGTAACTTCAGTTCTCCGCCCCTTTTTTTCTCACAGCTCAGACCGGCTGTATAAATTCTGGACTTTGAACAGATGTAGAGAAGAGAAGACTGCAGATAGACAGATACAACTTATGTAGGAGGATTTGATTCATCTCTGTGTATCACCTGAGGCCAGTCACTTCACTGGGTATATGTAAGGGTTTAGAACCACTTTAACATTACACTGATGATTATAGTCACATTTGCAGCGCACCGTGTGTTGGTACAGTTGCTAGTAGTCCAACGCAGGAGTGCACAGGAAAGTGACAATGCTGTAACTGAACCAAGCAAGTGTTGTCAGACTAGATAAGGAAGTGTCCATACAGGCACTTTGCGGCTATGATTTAAATTATTCAAATGAAAGCAGGATACTGTATATCAGAAAAAGGATTAAACTGGTTTACACTATTGGGCTTAGATACACTTTAACCACTTCACCCCCGGAAGGATTTCCCACTGTAGGACCAGAGCACTTTTTGCGATTCGGCACTGCGTCGCTTTAACTGACAATTGTGCGGTCGTGCGACGATGTACCCAAACAACATTTGCTTCCTTTTCTTCCCACAAATAGAGCTTTCTTTTGGTGGTATTTGGTCACCTCTGGGTCATTTCTGATCACCGCTATAAACAAAAAAAAGAGTGACAATTTTGCAAAAAAAATATAAATTTCTTACTTTTTGCTAAAATACAATTTAAAAAATATATATATATAAAAACACAAATGTATTCATCGGTTTTGGCCGATTTAATTTCTTCCTCATATTTTTGGTAAAAAAATTGCAATCTGCGTTTACTGATTGGTTTGTGCAAATGTTGCTGAGTTTACAAACCATGAGAATATATTTTTGGCGTTTTTATATATATATATATATTTTTTTTTAAGTAATGCCAGCGATCTGCGATTTTTAATCAGGACTTTGATATTGGGGCGGACGTGTCGGGCATTTTTGACACTTTTTTGAGACCAATGACATTTATACAGCGATCAGAAATTTAAATAACCACTGATTACTGTATCAATGTCATTGGCAATGAAGGGGTTAACCTGCAGGGGGAGATCTAGGGGTACCCTGTGTTCCCTAGGCGTGTTCTAACTGTGAGGGAGCTGGGCTACCATGGGAATAAGAGATCTAACTGATCCCAGTGACAGGGATCAGTAGATCTCTTACATGCCACCTGACAGCACAGGGAACCGCCGTGTTTACATCCGCGGTTCCCCGTTCTTTCCCTCTGGCAGGTCATCGCGGCTCGCCGGCGGACATCGGGTCCGCCCGAGCCGCGGGCACACTCCAGAGTGCGGCGGGTACGAGAGCGCACTGAGGGTAGCGCGCTCCCGCCCCTAGCTGCGGGCACGCGAATCGCCGCTTATATATGGCAATTCGCGGAATAGCTCCACATTGCCGCTGTAAAAATGTGGTAGTCGGTCGGGAATCAGTTAAAGTGCACCTGTGCCCACACTATAGCAAATAAACGATTTACATATTCCTAAGAAGCAATAAAAACACTTTTACAACCCCAATTCCAAAAAAGTTGGCACACTGTAAAATCTACCTAAAAACAAAATGCAATAATTAGCAAATCTCATAAACCAGATTTTATTCACAATAGAAAATGGAAAACATGTCAAATGTTTAAACTCCGAAAATGTGCTATTTATGAAAAAAATAAGGTAATTTTGAAATTGATAGCAGCAACACATGTCAAAAAAGCTGGGACAGGCAACAGGGCAATGCTAAACTACATACCGCTTCTATGACAACAGTATGGTTACGTAGTAGAAGAGTCCGGGTTCTTAACTGGCCTGCTTGCACTCCAGACCTTTGACCAATTGAGAATATTTGGGGCATCTTGAAATTAAAAATATGACAAAGAAGATCCAAGACTACTGAGCAGTTAGAATACTAAATCAGGCAAGAATGGGGCAACATTCCTCTCCCAAAACTCCAGCAACTGGATCCTTACCGAGTGTTCTTAAAAGAAGAGGGGATGCTACACTATGGTAACATGTGAGACATGTTGCTGCCATCAATTTCAAAATTACCTTATTTTTTTTCTTAAAATTGTACATTTTAAACATTTGATATTTTCTGTTTTCTATTGTGACTAAAATATTGGTTTATGCAAATCATTGCATTCTGTTTTTATGTAGATTTTACAAAGTGTCCCAAATGTTTGGAATTGGGGATGTAAAAAAAGGCCATCCTTGAACTCTTTAAAGTAAGATGAAACAATTTATTCTTGGGACTTACTCACACTAGAAGATACTATGCCTGAGCATGTTTGGCCCCCAAAGTCCAGTTAATTTGACTAGTGTGATCTCTCCTCACTGTGCTGGGACACGGTTCAACATTCCATGCCGCGGCCCACTTAAAGAGCTGGGCTTGGGCATGGTTCAGTTGGACTCGGGCACAAAATCACTTTGGTCTATGGCAGAGGTGATGACATAAGCATGGCCAGGACCCACACCATGTGAGTGCAAGCGACTGAGGGCGTTTGTGTTGGACATGGTACAAGGCAAAATGCTTATCGGGAGCATGTTCTCAAAGATGTAATGGAACCGCGTCATGCGGTAATGGCACAACATGGGTTAGACCTCTGGGCACAATCACCCACTCCAATATTTAACTACATCTGTGAGATGGCCTCCTATAAAGGATTCCTATCATGATGCTATTGAAGTCTCCTTCGAGGTCACCCTATTAGTACAATCTCTTGATGGGAAAGAGATGTAGGGGCGCTTGAAGAAAAACAGTGGGAGGAAGCCCTATTGGCAGTCCAACGGTGTTCCTTGAATGTGGCTCAACACCTCTCACAGTTGTATTTACTCTTAAGGGTACATTACACTCCTTCGAGACTGTTCTGTATGGAAATAAGAGAAAACCCCACATGTACAAGATGCAGTAGGGATCATGGTGATCTAATCCACCTTATGCAGAGGTGCCCAAAACTCCATCTATATTGGAAGGGAGTCATAGCTACCATTAACAGAGTTTTTAGGCCCAGGTACGAGAGGAACCCAAACAGTGTCTATTAGGAAATCTTGAGACACTGCACATCCACGACCCTCTTACAATGAAGGAGTGGATACCTCAAATGGGTGAAAGCTTGCCGCTCGAAAAGTATGTATTTCAGCACAGGGGTTGTTTTGCAAAATGTGATAAACTCTGGGCCCCGTGGTTGGATACTCCAGTATTAGCACCAGTTGGCCTTGTCCTGGACCACTTGCTGATTGGTTAATGGTGAACTGCTGTTTTTTTTTATGTCACTGCTCCTGGGGGGAGGCAATAGTATCTGCTGCCTTACCTGTATCTACTACAACTTTTGTGTGATGTCAACCTGCAATATTTTTGTATGGTGTACATACTCTGGAGCCTGTGCAGTTTATGTCAAGTGTTTAATAAAGTTTCTTTGAGATAAAAAAAAAAACTGATTACAATGAAAAAGTAATTTCAGTCAGTTTCTAAGAGCTTAGAAACACATGCTGTGTGTTTACATTAGAGAGCTGCCAGCTTGCTAAGATTCTGATTCTGAAAAACACACTGCCTGTGTTGTGAACTTTGAAAATGAATTTATTCACAATGCTAGCATATACAGAGATGAATGAGGGTTGTTTTAGGGTCCATGCACACTAGTAGCAGAAAAAATGTCAGAACCTCTGGCAGAAAAAGCAGAAAAAATGCTCATAGCAGCTCATATTGCACAAGAGTTTAGGAGAGTTTATGGTCATTTGCTTTTATAAGCTTTTTTTCTCAAAACATTTACCTCTGCTAATTTTTCATTACAATCAAAAGTACATTTGAAAATGCTGAACGCTCCTAAACACTGCGTTTAAGCGCATTTTTGAGCATTTGGCGTTTTTTTCTGCCTGAAAACCTTAAAAATGCACTTGTGATGGGTTTTTTTTCTGCCATTAAATACTCCTCTAGAAATATGCCTCTAAACACACAGAGCAAGTACTTAAATGGATTGTAAAGTCAGAAGGTTTTTTTTATCTTAATGCATTCTAAGCATTAAAGTGGATGTAAACCCGATTCACGAAATTTGAGCTGGGCACATCTATCTGTAGTCTTTTCTTATCTCTCTCCCCAAAGCACTGAGTCCCGTGGCTTTCTCCTGCTCCGTTCTTCTGTTATCAGCATGATAACTTCTGACAAGTTCTCCAACACATGTGATAAAACCAGCCTGAAATTTGTGTCAGGGTGGGTGCTATAAATAGATTATCAGAAAGCTGGTCTACTCACAGGACAGCTCTGAAAGTGAAGGCGGGTGTGTGCCTTTCCTCCAATCAGCATTCTCCCACTGTAATCCAACACTACACTGCTCCAATTCTAACACAATGTGCACTTTCTAAACAATATATAAAGCTGAAAACAGCAGATATACAAGTAAAACTTATGTAGGGAGATGTTTTTCATCCCTGTGTATCATCTGAGGCTGTTCACGTCACTGGGTATATGTGAGGGTTTACATCCACTTTAAGATAAAAAGCCTTCTGTGTGCAGCAGCCCCGCTCAGCCCCCTAATACTTACCTGAGGTCCCTCTCTGTCCAGTGATGTCCACCAGTGTCTCAGCCATCTGAGATGCTCCCTCCTCATTGGCTGAGACACAGCAGCTGCGCCAGTGGCTACTGCTGTTGTCAAAGTCAACTAGTCAATCAGGAGGGGGGGGGGGGCGGGATCCGTGTCTTAATGGACAAAGGAAGCTGTGACTCGGCGCCCCTATAGAAAGTTGCTTGATGTGGGGGCACTAAACAGGAGGGAGGGGCCAGGATCATAGAAGAGGGACCTGAGAAGAGGAGGATCTGGGCTGCTCTGTGCAAATCCACTGCAACAGAGAAGGTAAGTATAACATGTTTGTTATTTTTATAGGAAAATAAAACGAGACTTTACAATCACTTTAACACCTCATGCCCAAGGAAGTAAATAGCCATAAAAACGGCTTGAGTAAAACACTCTGCATTTCTCCTTGGCTGAGGAGCTGCAGCTGGGGTGTACAGCTTGTCATAGAAATTAATGGTTGTACCCCCTACATGCATGCATGGGTAAATGCTGATGCATGAAGAGTTTTTCACAATAAGCATTTTTTTATGCATTTGAAGCGATTAGTAATATCCAGAAATTATTAAAGCCAACGCATTAGCATGACAACCAACCAATTAGCATGTTCGGAGTCAGTGGTCAGTGATGGCACCCTACTGTACATATTTCCCACGTGACAGGTTGCTTTTAAAACTTCCAGGGAAGGACCTGAGCTAGACCACTGTGTGTTTACAGGGACAAAGTCATAACCAGGATTGCCTCCGAGTATGAAACATTTTTGTTCTGGGATGTGACTGGCAGAATTACTCAGCTACTAAGGCTGAAGGAAAAAACAAGAGGTAAGAACAACATAATCCCCTCAATTCATACTCGGCACTTACACAGAATTAAACACCCTCTATTGTTAGTCAAGTCCAGAGCCACCCAGTTTGCAAATATTATACTTTGAATGTAAGCTGCAAAACAGATGTGTTAGTGATGTCATTGGTGTATTTTTATGGACTCTTGAAGTATTTCATAGGTGTATCGCTTTCAGGTCAGAGTCTTCTTCAGATAGGTGAATATACAATCTCTGCTCATGACAACACAACAATAACAACATTCAGCAGAAGCAAGAGTGAGTAAAACCAGGACATGCAGCAAGTGCAGAACATGCTTCACACCTTCTTGGTCTGCTTTGGGAAGGCTCTGAAGGTTCAATTGGTCCTGATCATCAGAAGGCTTATACTTACCATGGCTGACACAAACCTAGAGACATAGTTTTATGCCAAGCTGTGTTGTCACTTGGGCCACCCAAATCCTACTAGATGCTTCATTTGACTTTATGGAGAAATCAGCTTAAGCAAAAAAAAGTTTTTAATGGCCATAGTAGAAGAAAGAAGTAGGATGTTTTGTGGAAGACCTCACCACCACCACCACCACCAGGTCCTTCAAAGACTATACACCACATATGTCAAACACAAGGCCCACAGGCTAAGTCCAGCCCACCAGGCCTTGTCATGTGGCCCTGTGCACCAAGCTTTGGAGCCAGAATGTGGAGGAACTCCATTTCGCCACCTCAGGCTCTCACCCTCTGCTCCCCAATGTGACTTGTAAACACAGAAGCCTGCATGCATTCACGGTTGGGCATGGCGGGCACAGATCTCCAGAATCTGAGAGAAAAAACAATCTCCCTGCAAGGTGAAGCAGAGCAGTCTACACAGGGAGGTACTACAGCCAAGCCAGATACAAGAGAGATGCAAGGAATCTTTGGGGGCAGGGGTTGCACATTGTGCATAGAGCATCCCTAAACCCTGCACTCTGTACACAGTATACTCATGAACTCTTCACTCTGTATGTAATGCACTCCTGAACCTTGCACTCTGTACGTAGTGCACCCCTAAACCCTGCTCTCTGTACATAGCCCACCTCTGATCTCTGCACTCTGTACGTAACGCACTCCTGAACCCTGCATTCTGTATGCAGTGCACCCTAGAACCATAGCACATCCCTGAACCCAGCACTGTGTATGTAGCGCACTCCTGAAATCTGCACTCTGTACGTAGTGACATCCTGAACTCTGCACTCTGTACATATCGCAGTCCAGAACCCTGCACTCTGTACGTAGCGCACCCTAGATACAACCAACCCTTTGAAGGCAACCATACTGCTGATGTGGCATGTGATGAAATTGAGTTTGACACCCCTGACCTAAAATAAAATGACCATCACCAAGCTCTTATGATAGGCTAGAAGTGAGATATAATATTGTAGAGCAGGGTTTCTCAACCAGGGTTCCGCGGAACCCTAGGGTTCCTCCAGAGGTTGCTAGGGGTTCCTTGAGCAATGGTCAATTTCTACCTCTCAGATAAATTCCCAATGACATCATTGATCTTTTTAGCTATCTGTAAGGGGTAATTCTTCCCAATGGCGACAAGTGTAAGGAGAATTCCTCCCATCGACCATCACACTAATGTATCATGAGTTGTAGATTTTTAGCAGGGGTTCCCCGAGACCGGAATACTATTTCAAGGTTTCCTCTGTTGAAAAGGTTGAGAAAGGCTGTTGCAGAGTATCTACTGAATAATTGAGGAGGTATTTTCAGAATTACCTGGCCAAACTATCAAAATTTACAATGACCTTATGATCGAGCCTCATGTCAAAGTATATTATAACCTTATATGGTACCTGAAGCCCAGAGAAAAGCCAATTTAGAAGTACTGTTGGACCACTGAATCTCAAGCTTTGTACACACGGTTCGATGGTTGTACAACCGCACTTCTGATATTTGTCAAATGCATGTGACCATGATTTTGTAAAGCATATTGACTATCTGAAAATTTTCGTTCGACTGAACTCAAAGTCAGAAGTGACGTCATGTTTTGCATATTTTTCGCCTCTTTTTTTCCTTTCTGAGCATGTATAGTCTCGGTCGTACGATTTTTTTCTAACAAAAACCGTACTAACAGAACGAAAATCGGACGTGGCGTTGTCGTATGAAAAAAATTTACTAGTCTGCACATCCATCTTTTGTCTGACGAAAAACGTCAATCAGCTGTCGAAAGGAGCATACTAACAGTAAGAATTTCGAACGACAGGCTGTTGAACGATAATTCCCGTCCGAATTTCGTGTGTATGGGCCTTAACCGTGAGTGGTCAAGTCTTACAATGCTCTTCCATAAGCTGAATGGCAGCCTGAGGTTCTGCAATAACATTGGGAATGGAATTTCAAAACCGACACCAGCTGTCAAAATCCAATAGCAAACACTGCAGGTTCGTCCATTAATGCTTTACGGCTTGGAGGTAGGAACTTAGATTTGGTTACTAAGAAAAAAGGGTGCTACTGAGAGACCAAAAACAATTCTGCCTTCCCCTTTAAATTTTCAGATAAATTTAGGAGCATATCCCCCAATAGGGTTTTTCGGCAGAAAATACCTGCTTGGACGTCACAAACGATAACCTAAAACTGTCGACCACAGCCAAAACTTTAAGGTAAGGGTTACAATAACGTCTTGGAGTCCGACGGTAAGTCGAATACCTTCTCGTAACATTCTGAACTGGTGAGTGCCAATTCCGGGTATGTGTGCTTTAAGCCTGCCCTTAATAGCAAGTTGTCGGACAGCAAGCTTTAAGAATGACAATCATACGAGGAAAGCTGTCGACTAACTGCAAAAAGCAGTCTGTTTTCTACCTACACGTCTGATCATTTAAAAAAAGTATGCTGTTGCGGTGCAGGCTAAAAGCAAGAC
>BLSH010558823.1:347261-381892 GCA_018402905.1 Glandirana rugosa
TGTCTCGGAACGTACACCAGCAGATGTGGCCAGCTGAACAGTCTTTTTTCTTTCAATTTTTTATTTAACAAATAAAATAGTAGAGGTCACAATCCACATTGATAGCAGGGATAAGCTTACAAACGGTTCACAAACCAACAAGAATAGTCCTAAGGGAAGGGTCCTCTGTAACCAAGCCCCCAATCCATGCACGTCTGTCAACCTGAACTGCCTACATAATGGTCTCCAAATCAGGCGGGGTAGTTTAATGGGAATAGACAAAATCATGCCAATAAAACCACTTTTTAAGGAAGTGCTCTCTAGTGCCCTTTTCTATTGCCATCAAGTTCTCCATCTCTTTAATCTCCCTCTAGAAAAAAGTACATAATGATCTGGCATAAAACCAATGGCGAACCTCCACCCCTAATATTATTGCAAAAAAGAGAGGGGGGGGGGGGAGAAATAATGGGGCTTTAAATGAGGTTGTCATTGCAATTAATAGTGCATGGGCTGTATATATAAAAGTACATATAACTCCAATAAAATGCCATGAATAACATGTCATAGAGCATATAGTAAATTGAAGTACGTATGTAACATTTATTGATTGATAATGGAATCAAAGAATTCATATATATACACAATCAAGGTAATAGCAGTACATGGTATTCAATGGACATGATGTAATACAAATATTAAGGAGAATAAAAATATACAGATCCATATATAAAGTGTAGTCAGATACAGATTCAAAACAAGAAACTATGTAACTGTGTCTTACATAGGTAACTTCCAAACTGTGCTTAGTCCTGGAATGCGGGCCCTGGTGGATAGCCTGACACGGGGTTGAGGCGGGAGTACCCACCCAAATGACCGAGGAAGGGGAATAAAAAAATAAAAAAAAAAGGAAGTATATATATATATATATATATATATATATATATATATATAAATATAATGTATAGGTGTACCATGAAACCAAATCGAACAGGGACAGGGGTGAGATGTGTGAATATAAGACTCTAAAATACCAAATATTCACACATCTCACCCCAGTCCCTGTTCGATTTTGTTTCTTGGTACACCTTGACATTACATATATATATATATATATATATATATATATATACACACACATACACACACACACTACTTTTTTTTTATTCCCCTCACATATCCATGTATTCATTTACTCACATTTGCCTCTGCCATTTTTTACATTTATCAGATGTTGCATATGTTCATTGGAACATCACCTACACATCCGACTTGGGGACCATGGTGTGGCCTTTGGTTGCTTCCTCGATCATTTGGGTGGGTAATCCCGCCTCAACCCTGTGTCAGACTATCCACCAGGGCCCGCATTCCAGGACTAAGCACAGTTTGAAAGTTACCTATGTAAGACACAGTTACATAGTTTCTTGTTTTGAATCTGTATCTGACTACAATTTATATATGGATCTGTATATTTTTATTCTCCTTAATATTTGTATTACATCATGTATATATGAATTCTTTATGATTACTTTATCAATCAATAAATGTATGCAACCTCGGCCCTCCAGCTGTGGTGAAACTACAAGTCCCATGAGACATTGCAAGACCCTGACAATCACAGGCATGACTCCTAGAGTCAGGGGCATGATGGGAATTGTAGTTTCACCACAGCTGGAGGGCCGAGGTTGCCTACCCCTGCTCTATGGCATGTTATTCATGGCATTTTATCGGAGTTATATGTACTTTTTATATATACAGCCCATGCACTATTAATTGCAATGACTACCTGATTTAAAGCCCCATTATTTCTCTTCCCCCCCTCTCTTTTTTCCTTAATCTCCCTCATTTTCGATGGTGGATCATTCTAAGAAAACGTAGATAAGTGCAGTGGGAACAGAAGGAAACTTTTAAAAGCAATATAGATTTTATTTTTTTACAGGTATACAGCTGGAAATACCCTTTAAGCAATAGGCAGTATGGATTCACGAAAGACAGAAGTTGTCAACAAATCTGATTTCTTTTTACGAGGAAGTAAAAATATACTTAGACAAAAGAGGCTGTGGATATAGCATACGTGTGTTTTGCAAAAGTTTCCCACTGCGTTTTTTTTTTTTTTGTAGATTCTTTATAGGTTAAGGGAGTACATACCATGATACATATTGTCTAACAGGCATATATAAACTGACGAAAGTACATATAGCCTAGTCATTGGAACAAACCAGCATAGGTATGATTTAGACATATATTGTGAAGGCTGTATATACATATATAAATCACCAGTGGGCATGTCTCAGTAAGGGTGTAAACCCATGAAAGACATTATGTATTTCAACCAAAACCTTTTTCCTTATTTTCATTATAGATTCAAAAACCACATCAGAAAGGGTGAAAAGCAGCTGAACAAAATCTTCCCGCAGGGCAAGACAAAACAAAACCAAAAAATAGGGGGATGGTGAGGGGAAAAGAAAGAGGGAAAAGATGATAGAGGGTTAAGGAAGGGAAAGGGAAGGGGTACACCACCTCCCCCTAGTGTCCCACCTCCTCCTCCGAGAGGGTCCCGATCTCTGAATGTTCCAGGATGGATTTGTACTCCACAGAACACGTAAATTCATGCCAGTAAAACCACTTCTTTAGAAATGTATCGCAGGTAACCCGATCCGTTGAAATGAGGTCCTCCATTCTGTTCACTTCCTCGACCTTGGCCTGCCACATGGCTACAGTGGGGAGGGGGGGGGGGGCGCAAGTCTGTTTCCAGAGGTCAGGGATACAGCTCTTAGTTGTGCTAATCATGTGAGGCAAGACCAAGTGTTTATAAGTCTTCCACAGTATAGTATGATGGCGAAGAAGGAACCAGGTCGGATCTAAGAGGGGTTGATAATCTAACTTTTTGATAGATTTGTCAAACTTCAGAGAAGAAACCCTGGATCCGGTCTCACAACCAAAAAATATGCAGGAAATATCTGAATTTGCCACCACATTGCCAACAATGGTCTGAGGAGTGCAGGTATAGTCTGAAGTATAGCTGCAGTCAAGTACCATCTTATCAGAACTTTGTAATTACTTTCCTGGGGCCAAGAGTTTCCCATGTCGGGCTTGGAATATGCCGGCAGAGGCCAGCTCTTTAAAATTAGAGTCTTCAATTCCCAGTCTGAAAGAAGGATTTCCAAGAATGGATACAGAGGGGATAGGCCTTCAGATATTCCCACTACAAAGAAAACCCTCCTACAAAGCCTTCATGTCACGCCAATGGTAGCATGGACTTTACGAAGTTACGAAGGAACTTTGTCAACACACCAAGGAAGTGCCTTGATCGGGATCTCAGATGCGGTCTATTCTATTGAAACTCACTGCTTGATTCCTCATTGCTATTTAATTAGGAATTCTCCTTTAGATTTTGATATAGGCTCACTATTAAGCAGTATTCAAGTACGAAAAATAAAGACTTGAATGGTAAAGATTTGAAAATGTTGAAGACAATGACATTTTTAATCATTATTTCTTAATATGGAATCCCAGGCAAAACAATGCATTTCTTGGGTCTTTGAGCAGGTAATGGTTAGAGATATTGGTAAAATCAGTGTTAGAATCAAAATAAGAAGGTGTTACAGCAATTAAAATAATTCAGTATATAAGCAAGCTATGCTAAACTCCTGTATATAAGCAAGCTAAGCTTGAGGTTATGGAGATCCAAGCAGTTAACATCAGTACTAGAAAGCTCATAGACACATCCGTTTAAATGGTCAATGCATGCCAAAGCTGCTCATCCAGGACCAAGTAAAAACAGTTACACAGTTGTTAAAAAAGACACACTACCACTGATGAAACTATGTTTACTCACTCACATGAATAACTTACAAATGTGCACTGTTTTAATTGACAACTTTATTAAATCGCAAGACAAACCTTTTAAAACCGATTTTATAGCATCAACTAAATATTTTTTTCTTCTATTTTGTATTTTGTCATTTTTTCTCTATTTTAACTATCAATTTTCTATGTTATTTAGGTTGACACACTATAATGCTTTTGGACGCAGACACATCTAGCATTGCTTCATCCAAGCCTCACTAACTAAAACCGCAGCACTTTAGAGGGTATATTGAACCATTTTCAGCAATTGGGTTCCCAGTGGAGGTTACAGCCTAATATCACTGCCACAGTTATAAAATCTCTGGGTAGAAGGCAGTGAAAATATTAGCATTTTTATGGACTGCAAGATGAAACCAAAGGTTTCATTGCGCTATCATCCAAATACAACAACCATTGAGGTTTCACGGCAGATAGTGCAAGTGGAGACAAGGAAACCCAGGACCTTGTGATAGAAAGCCTTCACTCCAGCCATTTTTTTCCTGACTAAGGCAGATATACAGCTTATGCACCAGGACATGTCTGCCTCAATGGACAGTTAAGCCCATAATGGTAGTAATGAATGAATGAGGCACAGCATTGATGGTTTTAGCTATCAAAGTGTTGAAGAGGGCTGTTCAGTGGGTGCAATGGCACACCCATAAGTTCTGGTAACATTGCAGCCTTGAAGCGGCCATGGTATGAATGAACACGCAGCTGGTAAGCATACACAAGACCATAAAAGATCTATAAAATGATGTACAGTATATGTGTAAAAAAAACAAAAACAAAAAAAAAACAACAGCAAAGTAAATGATGACTTATCTGTCTATTGTCTGTTCAGGAAGATAAAGCAATAAATTATGATGAATCAGAGGATCAGTACCCAGTAAATGCCAGCATTAAGTACTGAGCCATCAACTGGGCAAATGTCCCTAACCCAGATGTCATCTGTGTGACCAGCCAGTGAAACATAAGATTTTAATAATCTTGGCACGAATACTCTGGGAATCCTAACGTCAATCTGGTGTCTTCTTACAGTACGTCTTTTTAAGGATCTTACGTACATGGTGGCCTTTCTGCCGATATTCACTTTCGTAATGTCAAAGCGGTCTGAACGGCCCACTTTAGTATAATTCACTGTAATTAAAGCAGTAACAATTTTTAAAGATGTACAAGAAAAGTAGAAATTTTCTATTTTACTGTGTAGTAACACAGGAGAAGCCCGCTTCTTGAAGCTCCATTCCCAATGCCTGCAATTACAAATGTTTTCTGAAGCAAGCACCTCTCACTTTCTGGTAAAGTTTGGTGATGCAGGAAAACTATGCATTACAGAGAGAGGCACTGAGTATTACACTTTGGCCTCAGACACTGATGTAACAAACAACGGAACAGGACAGTAGAAGGTGGAAAGTGTCCATTCTACTATGTAGAGGGCGCCAAACAAATAAAGATTTTCCGATACACAAAATAGTGTTCTTCCTGAGGTATAGAATGTTGGATAAAAATTTTTGTTCAATTGTTGAACCAAAGCATTTGCCACTACAGTAAATTATGACAATGTTAAATGCAGTGACAAGGTTACATCATATTTAGATCTTCCAACAGCTCTCTGGTATAATTTTGGCATAATTTGATCTTGTACTATACTATACTGCAGTTATCTTTAAACTGTTGCCCAGGGGCCAGACGTGGCCCCTGCTTGCTTTTATCTGGCCATTGGGGCACCATTTCATCCACTGATACCAAATATTAAGCATAATCCCCCCATCCCACTGAGACCAGCGAAGGGGCACAATTCCTCCCAATGACACCAACAATTGGGCCCAGTGATACCAACAATGGGGAACAACTCCCACTGACACTAATAATAGGGCACAATACATCCCAATGACACCAACGATAGGGGTACAAGTCCTCCCAAAGATGCCAACAATTGGGCACAATTCCTCTCACCACTGACAACAACGATGGAGTACAATTCCTCCACTGACACCAATGATGGGGCATGATTCCTCCCACTGACACCAACGATGGGGCACAATTCCTCCCGCTGACATGGGGGCCTTTTCTACTGCCAATGGCAACAGTCTGGCCCACCTAAAGTCTGAAGGACAGTAAACTGGCCCCCTGTTTAGAAAGCTTGAAGACCCATACTATACTGTTACACTACAATAGAGAATACTATCCAATGTACTGGTACAATGTGATTCCTGTGTAGCATTTAAATCTGTCTCCAACATAATCTTGACTATTACAGACAATAACTTGTTGAAAATGTTGAAGACAAGGGCATATTTGAACAAGGTTTGTGATCTTCCTTAATGTTGAACTCCATCCAAAACAATGTATTTCTTGGCTCTTTGCGCATGATTAGGGATGTTGGTAAAACAAATGAAATTGTTGAATCTTTTTTAATCTGGATTGTATGAAAATGAGAAAGTGAATCACGAACCCATACCATGCAGCAAACTACAAAAAAGGGCATACAAATTTAATTAAATGTGGATTTGTTTTCTGCTATTGGGTAGGATTATGTTCTTCTATGTTGTTCTCCCTGTCACACTGGCCATTACAAGAAATCCTAATGTTAGAACCCAGGGGAGGCGTTCCATGGCCTTTCTAATTATGTGATCACTGTGGTTGACTGTCACAGTGATCCTGTGATTGGGAGCCGATCCTACTCACCCCCCAGTTTGTTGTGTATGGAGCTGTGTAGCCGCAGACTGTTTAGGGCAGGGATATGCAATTAGCGGACCTCCAGCTGTTGCAGAACTACAAGTCCCATGAGGCATAGCAAGACTCTGACAGCCACAAGCATGACACCCAGAGGCAGAGGCATGATGGGATTTGTAGTTTTGCAACAGCTGGAGGTCCGCTAATTGCTTATTCCTGGTTTAGGGTGTCCATGCTGACCCGTGTCCACAGCCAAAAGCACCTACAACTGGACCACAGAGCAATGGAAGGTGGCCTGGCCGTATGAATCACATTTTCTTTTACATCATGTGGATAGGCTGGTGCATGTGCATCGCTTGGTGCATGATGGCACCAGGATGTAGTATGGGAAGATGGCATGCCAGCGGAGGCAGTGTGATGCTTTGGGTAACCTTCTGTCAGGAAACCTTTGTCCCGCCATTCATGTGGATGTTACTTTGACACATATCACCTGCCTAAACATTGTTGCTGAGCAAATACACCCCTTCATGGAAACAGTAATCCCTGATGGCAATGACCTCTTTCAGCAGGATAATGTGCCCTGACACCCTGCAAAAATGGTTCAATAATGGTTTGTGGAACATAACAAGTTTGAGGCATTGCCTTGCCTCAAAAATCTCCAGATTTCAATTCATCTAGCATCTTTGGGATGTTCTGGAAAAACAACCCTGATCCATGAAGGTCCCACCTCATAAATTACACAACTTGCTGCCAGATACTACAAAATACCTTCAGAGGTCTAGTAGCGTTCATGTCTTGAGGGGTCAGGGCTGTTTTAGCAGCAAAAGGGGGGCTACTCAATATTAGGTGGGTCATCACAATGTTATGGCTGATTTGTGTATATGGCCACGGCTGGTGGGTTAGGTGTTATTTTGATTTCCCCTTTCTGTCCTGGTTATGGTTGACGAACACTGAAGTCATTGAAACAGAAGTAGTGCAAAATCTCCTAAATACAGATACCTGTTTCAATGATAACTGCCAAAGGATGAATTTCACTTTGGGGAGACTTACCCTCACTTTTTTTCATAGTTCCCAAAACTGAAACTGACATTTAAAGTAAATCTCAGTCTTTAACCAGGTTTTTTTGGTGAGAGCAGTGAATGGTTAAAATCCCTGAGAAGTTTTCTTTTTGCAGTCTACATCCTATTGGGGAGATGTTCCTTTACTTTCTGTCTCAAAACACAACATGAAGGGGGAAAAGCTCTCCAAAGTAAGACAAATCCTCTCTTAGTTGTCATCAGAAAAAAGTCATCAGACAGGCAGATGAATCAGACAAATTGTTATCCTCCTTTACTTTAACCCAGTGGTTCTCAACTCCTGTCCACGGGACCCACTAACAGGCCAGGTTTGCAGGATAACTGAAATACATCACAGGTGATATCATTTGCTGCTCAGTGATTGCAGTATTCTAGTCTGCATCTCCCCAAGGTAATACTTAAAATCTGGCCTGTTGGTGGGTCCCGAGGACCGGAGTTGAGAACCACTGCTCTAACCAAAGCTGGAGTCAGGCCCAGTATCCCAAAGGCCCAGTATTGGTCGCTAAATCTGCCACTTCTCTGGTTGCTCCATTGAATAGAAAAGAGGATAATTGAGAACTTGAAAAGGACAATATTCTCATCTCATGTGACATGATGACCAAGCCATTCACAACACAAGTACATGGGTTAGAATTTTCAATCATTTTTGGTTCTACAAGATCAGTATTAGAAAACCATTTCTATAATTTATATACATTAATTCACGACCATCAGTCATTATCTACTGCAAGTACATGTCAGAAAGTTGGCTTGAAATATGTTTGTTTCCACTCAGTAACATTATGTCTGAGCACTGACTAAAGAGTCTGTAAAGTTTCACGGTGGTTTGCAGTCACGTAGTTGTAATGTGGTTATAACAAGTACTGCTCTCAGGTTGAGACCATGTTTTGTTGGTCCTACACTGAGCCTTGTAGGACGTTGTCTGAGCTAGTAAGCTAATTACATTGTTCTATTGCTCCATTGCCTGAGGAGCTAATATTCTGCTTTGCTAAGCCTTTACATGAGACTGCTAAGCTTCCATCAGTAAGCAAGCACAATAAGTCATATGAGGAAGCCGTTGGACTCATATGACGCAGGTAGATGACACATGTCAAAACACAATTCTGTAGATGGACACAAAAACCACAAAAAACTGCTCAACCTGATCTTATGTACGTCAAGAAGTCAAATGTAAATCTTTCCTTAACCCCTTTGTTTCACAACCAAAGCAAGGCGTAGAACGAAAAAAAAAAAAAAAAAAATATGACAAATATGTTAAATGAATACACAGCTAAAGTAAATTGTTGGCATCTAAAAAACACAAAAAAATAGGGAAAATAAAAATATTTACTTGGCCAGTAAATTATTCTTAATAGTTTTTCTTCTCCTAAAACCATACAGCTTGAGATTGGGTTATAAACACATTTTTTGTTTTGCTATTACACTGGTCATGTTTCTTGCCAGTGAATTAAATATATTATATCTTAAAATGTCTGATACAGTATTATTTTTAATTATTTTCTATTTATTTCCAATGATGCTGTATTAGTGACTGACTAGACATGTTCACATCGGTCTCCGTTTGACTGAAACTTACAACCTCCTGTCCCTACCACAGGTGTCTAAGACCACTTGTCAATTTAGATCAGAAATTCATTTTGTACAACCACATTGTTGTATTATGGAAAAAAAACTGCTCCACCACCCATAGGAGAATACAACAAGGCCCCTACACAACAAGTTCTTAAAGGGAACCAAAGTCAAGCTCCTAACACAAACTGCCATTGAAATAATATCCCCTTCTCCGATTAAACTCTAGACAGTAAAGTCTAAAGCCTCGTACACACGATGAGAATATTGGGTGAATGATCGCCCGTTTTTTTTTGCATGCTAGTCTATATCAGAAATTAAGGTGTTGCGCAACTTACGAAAATTCTGGTATGACAGAATTTTTCGGACGAAAACTGTACTGATTATACGTAAATCGTCCGATCTGGTATCGTACAAGAAAAAAATCCTGTTTGTCCCTTTGTCCTGTGTCTGTCCCAGATAATTTTGTATGAACAGTCGTGATAGGCTCTCAAAAGCTGTGTACGAATGATCAGACCAAAAATACCGCTTTTGAAGCAATTGTACTTTAATCTGATTTTCTGATCGTGTGTACTAGGCTTAAGACTCACTTTTTTAAAACTTGTTTCTAGGAAATCTTAACTCTGAATACCAGCATGAATACTGTTTGACCTTTCTGTGCTGTCTCAACACTTCTAGCACCAGTGCATACAGTGACATTTAGACGTTTGGAAGGAAAGGGCTGCATATAGGTTACAAGTAAGCCAGCCTATCCCCCTCCTCAGCTACTAATATCTCTTGGCTGTCCAGTAAAAAGATTTCTGTTTTTGAGTACTGAGGTCTGCTCAGCTGCTCGACTGTTGCAAGTGGTTATCACTAGAGCTGCACTAATACGGATATTGGCGCCGATACTAGCCATTTTTGCGAGTATCGGTACTCGCGAAAGTGCTCCGATACTGGAAACCAATATTGGAAGTGACGCTGCTTGGGAGCGGACTGCCTCCTCTTCCTCTCCAGTCAGTGCCATCCCCACCTCCTCCTCCCAATTTCATCACTAGGTGCAGGCCCGTCGTGTTGCCTGTCCTAACAGCCCACCAGCCTTGTCTCCGCTCTGCACACCACCTTCCTCCAGCTCTGACTACCATGCCTGCAGTCTCTGGCTGTCTCCTGTACCATGCAGTCTCTGGCTGTCTCCTGTACCATGCCCGCAGTCTCTGGCTGCCTCCTGTACCATGCCCGCAGTCTCTGGCTGCCTCCTGTACCATGCCCGCAGTCTCTGGCTGTCTCCTGTACCATGCCCGCAGTCTCTGGCTGTCTCCTGTACCATGCCCGCAGTCTCTGGCTGTCTCCTGTACCATGCCCGCAGTCTCTGGCTGTCCCCTATACCATGCAGTCTCTGGCTGTCCCCTATACCATGCAGTCTCTGGCTGTCCCCTATACCATGCAGTCTCTGGCTGTCCCCTATACCATGCAGTCTCTGGCTGTCCCCTATACCATGAAGTCTCTGGCTGTCTCCTGTACCATGCAGTCTCTGGCTGTCTCCTGTACCATGCAGTCTCTGGCTGTCTCCTGTACCATGTAGTCTCTGGTTGTCTCCTGTACCATGCCTGTAGTCTCTGGCTGTCTCCTGTACCATGCCTGCAGCCTCTGACGGCCTCCTATACCATGCCTCTAGTCACAGCTGTCACTTCTGCCTGTTGCCTCCTTCCCTCCATCAGCTGTCACCTCTGCCCCCATGTCTCCCAATAAGCCTCCTATCCCTATCCTCTCCCCCCCCCAGCAAATCGGACACTAAGTGACACTTTTTTGGGGACCAGTGACACCAATACAGTGATCAGTGCTAAAAATATGCCCAGTCACTGTACTGACACTGGCAGAAAAGGGGGTTAACATCAGGGGTGATCAAAGGGTTAAATGTGTGCCTAAAATGTGCTTGGTTACTGTGTGGGATGTGCTTGTACTATAGGAAGTCAGAGATCTGTGCTTAGCGGAAACACAGAATCACTACCTTTCCTACTGACTGAATGGCAGTCTGCCTTGTTTACATAGGCAGAACGGCTTTCTACTTCTGTCCCAAATGATCGGTGGGTCCCGGCAGACACCGAGTCCGCCAGACCTGCTGATTGGCTCCTGTTGTGCGCCACAGACCCGTAATTACAGGATGATGTACTAGGTATGCAATTCTGCACAGGAGAGCTGCCTTGGTGCCATATACAGTATATGGTCAGCAAGTGATTAATGCACTGTACCTGCATCAAAATGCAAAGCTGTGAACACACCTTTAATATTAATGTTTAGTGATGCTAATGTCTACCCATATCTAAAATATTAGGCTTGTGCAATTCGTTTAGTTCCGAATTTCGTTTTTACTGAATTTTGCAAAATTCGGGTATTCAGATGAATTCCATAATTCTGAATTCTCCAGAATTTTAATATTTCCGATTTGAAAATTTGCCGTAATTCGGCAATTGCGCTAATTCGGCAATTACGGTAATTCGTAAATTTGCGGTAATTCGGCAATCGGAACAGCCGAAAAATCCAAAATTCGAAGATTTGGCTATTCGGAAATCCAAAAAATAAGTAAAGAACATTTGAAATAATAACTAATAAATAACTATTAAATTATAGGTATTGGAGTTTGCTTGAAAATATGGCTGTTATTGATAAATTTCATATTTAAGTTCACCAACAGCCAGATTTTCAAAGAAATTCCAATACCTATAATTTAATAGTTATTTATTATTATTTCAAATGTTCTGTCTTATTTCCCAATTTCCGTTATCGTTGTACATGTAATGAATAAAGAGAATGAAGCAATATAAAAAAGCTACACTTAGGCTAGCTTCACACTAATGTGGTGCAAGTTGAATCAGTGGAACAGCTACGGTGCAAGTTGATGCGGTTCAAATGTCTAATGCATTTTCAATGTGATTTGGATGCAGCTGCAATTTCTGTGCGATTTCTTCCCTGGTCTCTCTCTATCAGGCAGGTCAGGAACACAGCAAAGACTTCCAGAAAATGTACTGGAATAGTGTTATCTTAGGACAGATAAGCATTTTACATGCAATTACCATTCAAGTCTATGGAGCTAGAAATTGCACTGCACTGATCCAAACTCACACAGGACCCTTCTTAAAATCGCATCGGAATGGCACTGCATATATGTGAACGGCCTCCATAGAAAACATCATGTAATGGCACCTTTCATACAATTGCATGTGTTCAGGAGCATGTCGGAAATTGCATCAGTGTGAATCAGGGCTAAATCCTGCACTGCCAGTTGAAATTCTCTGAGGACTAGTTGATAATAACCAGCCAAGTTCATGAAGTTTTTGTCTGATGGCACCCTGGAACGTGGTTTTTACCCCACTAAAACCTAAATTGCAGTCCCGTGTTGAAATCGACTAACTGCCATGTAATATCTTCACTTTAGGGCCAGTTCACACCGGAAAGCAAGCGTTTTTGCACCTTCCCTAACATTCTGTTTGGCAGCCCTTCGAAATGGATGGGCTGTTATAAACACAAGGAATGCCCAAAAAGTAGGGCAGTACTGTGGTACCATGAGGCCACTGTGATACCACACCACGGTGGCTGCAAACATGCCACATTTGCTACATGCGTTTGGGATGCCATTAACAATTAATGGTACCCACACATGTCTATCTAGAGCAGCGCATTCCTATGTTCTGGTGTGAATGGGCCCTAACTGTATGTACAGTTATTGCAAAATAATGTTGGTTTCTTTCCATAGAAAACGAGAGAATTTGCAAAACGTGTTAACGTGTCTCTTCTATATGCCCTTATACATTCAAACCATATATCCAAAGAATTAAAGCTAGTCAAATCATGACGGGGCCATGTTGACCCTTGATGTTTTAAAATCCACCCGAAGGCAATTAGCACAGTTGTCCAGAGGCAGCTGAGAGCCAAATCTAGAGCCCAAACACACGTAACAAGGCTACATGAATACATTCCAGACCTGTCACAATATATAGTAACAGTGTGAATAAAATATAAACCTTTCATCAATAAAGAGCAGCCCTGGATGAGTGAGTAAAAAAATAAAAGCACAAAGGATGGAATATTTGTTGAATCCAATGGAAATGAAAATAATTCTAAAAATAATAGATATGTAATATAAATTTTATTTAATATTTAATAGAAATAATAAAACACATTTATTATAACAATAGTTTATTTCACTCCCAGCTGAGAAAAATCAAAACGAGTCTTACATGCATGCACTTGTCAAAGTTAATCTTGGAGAAGAATGTTCATTCTAGAAAAATTAAGACATTGACAAAATATGGGAACGAAAATTTGTTTGGAATTAGTCAAGTCCATGAAGTAACTATCAATTGGTTAGATGAACATTTTTTTTATACCTTCTTGCCCAAATAAAAAATTCTAAAGGTGCAAGACCGGCATTAGTATAAGAAGTAGATGCTGACCTTGGGCAATGCCAGATGGTGGTATCTTTCTGGTGAGCCAAGTAGATAATAGCATTGATAGGCGGAGTCCTGTGATCTCTAAGAGAGATAACAAGATCCCTAACATTCTGAACTATGTTATGTGCCACCTTTGGTCACATTAATAAATGCGCAAACTATAAGATCCCCAACAGAATAATCTAAATCAGGGGTCAGATATGGCTTTTAGCTAACCTTTATCTGGCCCTTGGGGCACTATTCCTCACACTGACCCCAACAAGGGGGCACTATTTCTTCCACCACATACCAATGGTGGGATACTATTCCTCTTACTGATAAGTGTACTACGTCTCCTACGGGCCACCAACACTGAGGCCATATTTATTCTCACTGATGCTGGGCATGGTTTTCTGCCCCCACTGGCCACAATCCGGCCCTCCTAAATTCTGAAGGACAATAAATTGGCCCTTTGTTTGAAAAGTTTGGAGACCCCTGATCTAAATCATCCACTATTTTTGCCTAAAGGACATTATGGGGTTGATTTACTAAGCCTGGAGAATGCAAAATCTGGTGCAGCTGAGCATGGTAGCCAATCAGCTTCTAACCTCAGCTTGTTCAATTAAGCTTTGACAATAAAACCTGGAAGCGGACTGATTTCTATGTAGAGTTGCACCAGATTTTGCACTCTCCAGGTTTAGTAAATTAACCCCTTTGTCTTTGTACTTCCTTACTTTTTTTGCATAGCATTTTATAGTATAACAAGTGTAATCTCACCTGTAGACACTTGATATTATTTTGAAGGGCCTGTTTTATAAACCTGCACGGTGTAAAAGAGGAGAAAAGTAATTGTTTTCACAGTTCTCTCACAATTAACAGATCCATCCGAGCTGTGTGAAGTCACTTATGAGTAATTGCACTGATGTGTTTTTCCTTTGCTAGAGCAGATCTTCTTTTGTGAAAGCTTCCAGAGTTTTGTATAATCCACTTATCAATAGCACTGCATATTCCAGTGATTTGTAGCATTGTAAAATCCAGTTAACTGTTTAAAAAGCCAATATTTTCAAGATTATGCGCTACAAAGCACGTGAAGGGGTTGCTCATATTAACACAGCCTTCATTATTATATATGTTAAACTGAATGTAAAGCTATGTTTTTTTCTTTTTAAATAACAAACCTGTTATACTTACCTCCTCTGTGCAAGGGTTTTGCACAGAGTGGCCCCCATCCTCCTTTTCTGGGGTCCCTTGGCGGCGCTCCTGGCTCCTCTTCTTGAGTGATCCATCAGGGAAGCGCTTTCCCTGGGGTCACTCATGCGGGCGCACTCCTGTGTCCTGTTGCTGCATTCATTGACACAGACAACAGGACTCAGCCCCTCCCCCTGGCTCTTGCGTCACTGGACTTGATTGACAGCAGCAGGAGCCAATGGCTGTGCTGCTATCAATCTAGCCAATCTGGACCAGAGACACTGGTTGGAGCGGGTGTGCTCATCCCCGGCGCAGGAACGATCGGGCTCAGGTAAATGAAGGAGGGCTTTGGGGGGCTGCTGCAACAAAAAAGGTTTTTCACCTTAATACATAGAGTGCATTAAGGTAAAAAACCGGTAGGGTTTACAACCCCTTTAACATGAAGGCAATTATCTCAATGGTTGCTTTTTCGCAACTCTAAGATTCCAAGAAGTAGGAATTTAAAAGCCTAAATTGACCTGGCTAAGAATTCACTAAAGTAACAACAGTTCTTATAATGAACCTCATCTGGCCTAAGAAGTTTGCCAGGTTCAAAAGGTGCTTGTAAGTACTTGTATTAGCTGACTGATTCCTGTGTACCCATGCTGCAACCCCGGATAGCAGGCAGAGGCTGTATATGGGATCTCAACTTCCAAACCAGGTTAAACCCCCCACCTCAGTACTAAGCCCCACCCCCTGTCATTTAACTGTTAAATGTCCTTCTTTCCAGCACTTAGCAGCTGATGTTGATTGAAAACGTTGGCGTTTGTGAAGACGTTGAGGCCCATGTATAGACTGGGCCTAGGTTCCAAGGAGCACAGGAAATGGCACCACCATTAGGAGCCTTCACTTCAGCACCTTTGTTACTTTACAAACATTTTAAGACAGATAAAGTTTATGGCTTCGTGTGCATTAGCCTACACTAGCAGCTCCTAAACTTGAGTTTAAGTAAGGTTTAATGTGGGTTAATCAATCATTACAGGCCCTGAACCCCACCCTCACTGGGTGGTAGAGTTCAGGAAGTTAACAGTTTGATATACATGTAGGAACTTAGCACCAAGAGAGTTTGAGAGCTTAATCTTCACTTGGAGGGAATAAGTCAACTTTGGCCAGGATCTAAGGGACTCCCTGTGGAAATAGGCTCCTACTAATTCAGCACTGTTACCATAGGCAATTTTAGGGAAGGTTAGGTTCACCCAAGGGTATGCAAGGGACATTATTAGAGTGCAGAAAATACCTTTATTAGTGTCAGAATCCCACTGAAATCTGAATATTTTCCTCTACTAACCTTACACTGACTAGTTTCCCATTACTTTTGAAGCATACTGTTCTACAGCACCACCAGTACCCAGTCTGTTTGCTGACTACCCATAATTCCTCATGTCTGTTGGTATTTCCACAGCAACTGAAAAGGCTCCATGTCTCTACCTCGAATGTGTAGTTCCTCAGATATAGCAGTATACTATAGATAGGTAATAGCAAAGAATAGATGTTGAAGTGTTCTCCTCCAATAAAGCCTGCTATTTACAGAACATTCTGGGCACCAGATCCTGCAGATTGCAGCCTAGTTCTGTTCATTTATGGCATGTTTACAGTACAGCCGCTATTGTAAACAGCAGACAGCATGCGTATGTGGATGGCCCTCATGCACGTACTACACCATACTGCTCCCTTCTTCAGAGAGAGAATAGGAAATCCATGTCAAGAGAGCAGTATAGCCTATAAACAAAGCCCTGTCTGATACGTTACAGACACAGGATTCAGAGAGGAAGAGTAAACCATCTGTGTTCAGACAGCAAACATGGCTACGGCGATATCCGACTCTGCACAGCTTGAATTTACTGTAAAACAAAATACGGGCAGCATGTGTTTTCCGAGGCCCGCATGTAAATTGCTTGCTTTTAACTAATCATACCATAAAGTTTTTAAGTTCTCTTTTTTTCAGTTGTAAAAAAAATAACTAAAACACATTTTAAATGCAGGATTTTAGCAGAGAAATTGGCCTCCTCACCATAACCTGATTCTCCTGTCTAAAACCTGCTGCCTAGAAGTCCACATATCCTTAGCTCCTGCACTGATGGGGCTGAGAAGCCGCTGCATACAAGTTGGATATACAGTATTTAGGCTATATCTAAAAAAACTAATTCTGGGTACATAGTAGGCCACAGGAACATAATAGTTTGCACTGCTGTGCCAAAGTTTATACAGACCCAACAAAAATGTAATCTATTGCAACTTACCAGTTCTTAGAGGTGGTGGGTGCATTCGTTTTCAATTCTTAAAGTGGTTGTAAAGGCTCTTTTTTTATTTTTTTATTTTAAATAATAAACAGGTTATACTTACCTCCTCTGTGCAGTGGATTTGCACAGGGCAGCCTGGATCTTCCTCTTCTCATGTGCCTATTCGCTGCTCCTGGCCCCTCTCTCCTGTCGAGTGCCCCCACAGCAAGCAGCTTGCCATGGGGGCACCTGAGCAAAGGTACAGCTCCCTGTGTCCATTCAGATACGGAGCTGCGATTCGGCCCTGCCCCTCTCTGTCTTGGTTGGCTAGCTGACTTTCATTGACAGCAGTGGGAGCCAATCAGGAGGGAGAGTTCCAGGCGGCCGAAGGACTGGTGGACATCACTGGATAGAGATGGGGCTCAAGCATTAGGGGTGCTGGGGCAGTTGCACACAGAAGGCTTTTTATCTTAATGCATAGAATGCATTAAGAAAAAAAAAAAAACCTTCTGCCTTTACAACCCCTTTAAGCTTTTTTCTTTCATTTTCACACTTCTTGTCCTAGTGTGACAATGCTCCCTAAGGGGTTTATTTACTAAAGGGAAAAAAGACTGCACTCAGCAAGTGCAGTTGCTCCAGAGCTTTGTAAATGAGCAGACTTCCATCACCAAATCACGTGCAAGCAGAAATGGGTTTTTTTTTCCTTGCATGTGATTGGGCATTCTTTGCAAAGTGAAGCCTTACCTCAATTACTAAGCTCTGGAGCAACTGCACTTGCAAAGTGCACAGTCTATTTGCCTTTAGTAAATCAACCCCTAAGTGTACGGTTTCTCTGGAGTAGCAATGTTGTCACCCTAGGTTGCTCTCTTCTGGTTTGGACTACAGAAAACTTCACAACTTTCTATCCCCATAGCATGGAGGAGAGGGTGTTTTGTAGTACACAAAGCAGAGCACGGCAGGGCTGAAAACACTGGTTAGGACTTCAGTGCAGCAGAGGCGGAGTGCACAGGAAATTAGGAGTTGAGAAAGGATCATGAGGCTTTTTTTGTTCTTGAAGCATCATTTAAGAGACCCGGTCAGTCTGTAAAAGAATAATACTCAAAGTTGCCAGTATGGGCAGAACCATTATATTCACCTTTCCAGCGACCCATGTCTAATACCTTCCCTCCAGTCCAGCACTGCTGAAGACAGCAAGAACCTTGGGTCCAAAGTATTCCGACATCCCTAAAGGCATTTTAACTCACGGAGGAAGATATTTTTTGGGTCTGACTCCAGAGTTGGAATGTTGGTATTATATACTGAAGAAGAAAGAAAAGGACGAGAAATAGAAAATTTAGGAGAAAGAACAGTAAAAAAAAGTGGGCAGATTAGGGTCTATAGATTGGATTGTTAATTGTTGGATGGTAGGGTAATTGCCTATTTGTGCTTTAATGGAAGTAGGCATTTAAATATCTTATATTCCAGAGGGTAATACAGCACTTCACAGTATCAAAAGGAAGTAATTTCGGTGGTTCTTTTGGGACAATTAACATATACAGTATATATCCACCTAAGATTATGATTTACATATACACACTATACAATATATACAGTATCTCACAAAAGTGAGTACGCCCCTCACATTTTTGTAAATATTTTATTCTATCTTTTCATGTGACAACACTGAAGAAATTACACTTTGCTACAATGTAAAGTAGTGAGCGTACAGCTTGTATAACAGTGTAAATTTGCTGTCCCCTCAAAATAAATCAACACACAGCCATTAACCACTTCAGCCGCGGAAGGATTTACCCCCTTCCTGACCAGAGCAATTAGGCAGACAATTGGACGGTCGTGCGAAGTTGTGCCCAAACAAAATTTATGTTCTTTTTTTCCCACATATAGAGCTTTCTTTTGGTGGTATTTGATCACCTCTGCGATTTTTATTGCGCCATAAACAAAAAAAGAGCAACAATTTTGAAAAAAAAACATTTTTAAAAAATGTTTGCTATAATACATATCCAAAAATTAAAAGAAAAATAAATGTCATCCTCAGCTTAGATCAATATGTATTTTTCTACATATTTTTGGTAATAAAAAAAAAAAAAAAAAAAATTGCAATAAGCGTATATTGATTGGTTTGCACAAAAGTTATCACATCTGCAAAATAGATAGATTTATGGCATTTTTATTATTTATTTATTTTTTACTAGTAATGGTGGCGATCTGCTACTTTTAGCGGGACTGCGATATTGCGGCGGATAGATCAGACACTTTGGACACTTTTTTGGGACCAATGACATTTCTACAGCGATCAGTGCTAAAAATAGCCACTGATTACTGTATAAATGTCATTGGCAGGGAAGGGGTTAACACTAGGGGCAATCAAGGGGTTAAATGTTCTCTAGGGAGGGGTTTCTAACTGTGTGGGGGCTGGGCTGACAGGGAGTACAGAAAGATCGCTGTCCCGGATTACTTGTAACAGCAGATCTGTCTACTTCCCTTACAGAACGGAGATCTGTCTGCTTACATTGACGGATCTCCATTCTGTCTCTCTGTAGAGCGATCATGGGTAGTAGAGCTAAACGATTCTGGCCAAAATGAGAATCACAATTTTTTTGCTTAGAAGATCGCGATTCTCACGGCATAACATCTTACATATAAAAAAAAAATTGGGCTAACAGCACTGTTTAGTTTTTTTTTTTTCTTGAAAGGGTCATTTCTGCGCAAATACTGTGGGACATAAAATATTGCAACAGACGCCATCTTATTGTCTAGGGTCTCTGCTAAAAAAAATATATAATGTTTGGGGTTCTAAGTCATTTTCTAGCAGAAAATACTGGATTTTTATTTGTAAGCAGCAAATGTCAGAAAAGATTTAGTCTTTAAATGGTTAAACTAAACTCTTCTATACACCGGAGTTCAACCCTTTGATCATTTGACACAGTATTATTTTACTTCATTTATCAACCTGAGTTGGCTCTCTGCCCAGACTTGGCAGTCTGCCCAGACTCAAGTCACTCCGACTTTAGAAAAAGATTGCTGGGGTGACTTCAGGCGACTTGCATTGACATTACATTCAAGTCGCACTGAGTCGCCCCACAAGTCAGACTCCATTAACTGCACTGAAAATCACGGTAATATGTGATGGAGATCGCGGGGGGGGGGTGAATCGAGATCGTGATTTTAATATGATTAATCATGCAGCTCTAGCGGGTAGCCGGCGGGATTGCGGGTAGCCTGCCGATGGCATCAGCTCCAGCGCCCCCCATAGGTCTTAAAGTGGCTGACGTACAATGATGGCGATTTGCGGAGCCACGCCAAACCTGCCGCAGTACAACAAGGGGTTAATGTCTAAACCGCTGGCAACAAAAGTGAGTACACCCCTAAGTGAAAATGTCCAAATTGGGCCCAAAGTGTCAATATGTCAATATGTTGGGTGGCCACCATTATTTTCCAGCACTGCCTTAACCCTCTTGGGCATGGAGTTCACCAGAGCTTCACAGGTTGCCACTGGAGTCCTCTTCCCCTCCTCCATGACGACATTACGGAGCTGGTGGATGTTAGAGACCTTGCGCTCCTCCACCTTCTGTTTGAGGATGCCCCACAGATGCTCAATAGGGTTTAGCTTTGGAGACATGCTTGGCCAATCCATCACCTTTACCCTCAGATTCTTTAGCATGGCAATGGTCATCTTGGAGGTGTGCTTGGGGTCATGTCACAGTACATGTTGGCATTCATGTGTGTCAACCAATCAGGAGGGAGAGTCCCGAACAGCCAAGGCCCTCGTGCAACATTAGGGCTCAGGTAAGTATTGGGGGGATGAGGGGGGCTGCTGCACACAGTTTTTTATCCTAATGTATAGAATACATTAAGATTAAAAAAAAGTTCTACCTTTACAACCACTTTAAAGATTAGGTTCATACTTTCCTAACCAAAGCACATAACTGGGAATCTAACATAGCCAGGACCATGGAACCCCATTCTGATAATCTGGGGGTCACCGTGAATACCTCCCAAATTAGCATTATATTATCTACTTTGATCTGAAATCTCAGCTGTCAGTAATGTTCAGCATCAAACACATTGCCAGATTCTACATGTGATAAATTCAGCCATCGGTAGTCTGAAAGTCACTAGACCAGATTCACTTTGGCTCTATCACATAGGCACTCCAGCTGAGTGGCATGTACAAGCTAGCTGGTGCATAGGAAACATTATGCCAGCTTCTAATATCTCCCACATTACTCAAAATAAAGCCACAATTGAAATCAAATGTAAACAGCATAGGCACGTGTACTTTGCACACCAAGTACTTTGTTCAGACAGGGATTAAAAGGTTCTGTACACACGGGTGCAGGAAGCAGATGTGCATCCATCGCCCACAAGAAAATCAATCGTTTTTCTAGGCTGGAGATGTACAGTGCACACAGAAAGCTGTGTCTATAAGTCCAGTCTCTACTAAATGGGCTTGACTTGAATAAAAAGTTCATGGCTCCCTATAATCTAGGCATTAAAGTGGTTGTATACTTGTATATATTCATTCTTTACTATGGTCTTAAAAAAATACAAATGTAAAAAAATTTTAATAAATATGAAACGCTGAATATGTTGCAGTCTTTTGTCCAGACAGAAGGTGGAGCTCTTGTTGGCTTTCCATATGAGCAGCATTGCATCACTCTCAGCTGTGCTGCAGGAAGCCTGTTTAGCTGAGATTTTATTTAGACAAATGGACCATCAAAGCAGTCTTTCTTTGCTGTGTTGACTCCCAAAGTACAACTAAAGACAAAACATTTTTTTTTAGTTTTAGACAGATTGTAGATGGATATATATATGTTTTTACTTCTGTCTGTGCCCCCCGCTAGGGAGATAAACCCTCTCAATTGGTCCCGTTTACTATAATCATTGAATGTGAAAGTAAAAGAAAATCCCAAATTCTGGGTTGTCCCCAGAAAAGTAATGGAGGGGAAATATGCCAATGGAAACACTAGTTCTGGTAACCTGGGGGTCCTCAAGGGATTCCCTTAATTTACAGGGATTTCCTCTCACTTCCTGTTTTGGCTATGGGACAGGAAGTGAAGGTAAATCTCCTAAACGGAACACAGATGGCAAAAACTACTACTTTAAGCTAAACTATGGTGCTTTTGGAATCCTTTTTTATGTTTAAAATGTTTACTTGTAATAACACAGTTCTTTCAATACTAAATAAAGAATCATTTTTCATCCCCTAATAACTTTTTTATTGCGTTATCTCACCTTTTGGTGCCCCTAGAAGTCATGAAATGGGAATTTTCCTTATAGATACCATAAAATGTACCTAATGAATACATTTTTAGAGGTTTCACATTTTGGTAGTATGCATATACATTCATTTTTATATATAGTTTTCCTTTTTAAAGAAAAAAAAAACTTTATAATGACAAATACTATATAAATATGTTGAAATAGACCATCAAAAGTGTGTAAATATCGGGTCTCCAGTTCAGATTTTGCACCTGGAATTTCTTTGGCTTTTAGTTATGTCTCTGTCTACAATATACAGACTGCAGATCTTATACTGAGCAATACCAGCCAGTTCCAAGTTGCATGAAGGAATTTTGGAAGTTCAGAAAACTGCTTTTTTTGTTTCTTAAACCAAGCACATTTTTATCTAAGGTTCCAGGGTAAAAACAACTTCTAGAATTTCACTTTCCATGACATAATTATATATTATATAAGGTTTACAGAACAATCCAACCACAAGGATATGTGATCATAAGAAGTGGCATATGACTCTTCGGTTTGAGAATCACGATTTGACTAAAGCATGAATCAGAATATTTACTTTGAGCCTAGCTCTTCAGTTTGAGAGTCACCTAAAGTCTCAGTCAACTAACTGATATCACACAATTGGGTTGATTTACTAATATATGTTTATCAAAGTCAAGGTTCACTGACCTTAGTAAATAAAGTGACGTTGTGTTCACTTCAATCATCCAATCGGGTACTAGCAAAAATCTAGCTTTTCTAGTTTCCCACACCCAATATGGGGCATTCAAAGCGAACACATGTTCAGATTAGTGGCCATTCACATTTAAAAGTAAATGTCCACTGCCAAACCCAAGGTCTTCCAGCTTCTAATGGATAGACAGCATGATTTTCTCTCATTTCATTTGTAACAAAAATCATTCGATCCCCCCCATCATGCTAACAGCTGGCTCCATTACCGGCTATTGTATTCAGCATCTGAATAATAATATGTTGCAATCACAGTCACTGTTTGGCCGATATTTTCAACCTGGCTCAGTTAATTTTTGACAAGCAGGGTGGTGCTTTGTAGAGCCACCCATGTCTAAAATTTCAATCTAATCTGCTAGAATAGTGGTTTCCAAACTGCGGCCCTTTGCTTGTCTATCTGAACCTTGAGGCATTATTCCTGTCACTGACACCAACAATGGGGCATAATTCTTGCCACTGACACCAACTATTTCTCCCCCTAATACCAAAGATTGGACATTGTTTACTCCCACTGGGCACAGTCTGGCCACCTAAAGTCTGAAGGACAATAAACTTGTCCTTTCTTTAGAAAGTTTGAAGACCCCTGTGCTAGAGGGTTTTTACAGGAGAGTCACACTAAAAGGAGCCTTTCGTGTGAATAACATTATTAAAAAAGTAAATCCTGGCAGCTTTACATTCCTTTCAAGAAAGATTTCCAAACAACACTTTTGGATTAGTTTTGACTAGAGTAGGGTTAAAAGGAGCTCCATCACTTTTCACCAAAGTAATGGTGAAGAAAGTGAAGGGGAATGGGAAAGGGAAAGGATGTAATGTCTGTTTTTGTAATCTTGAGATAGATTTCCTTCACTTCCTCTCCCAGAGATGGTGGTCATCGGAACTGGAAGTAGAAATCTCCCCAACAGTGTCCCAGACAGCAATGAGAACCAGACAGAGGTTCTATCCCTTTCTTATCCTATCTAAAGAAAAGGGTTGGGGTGTGTTACACTGTTGTCTGTAAGCATGGGGCTCTGCTTTGATGCTGTTATGCAAATTTAGAAGATGTGAGCCTAAGCAGCTAGCAGGACACTTATAAAAATTGAAGTGACCTCTGACCCTGATTTTTAAAGTGAAGAGTCAAAATAATTCAAACCAAAGCTTAATAAGGGGTTTTAATATAAATTTGCACAAGTCTGTACAGTCTTTGGGATTTAAAGCTAGACATATTCAGTTGTGTGCATAAGCCCAGTAATGACTGGTTTTCTCTAAAAGTGGCCTCTGCCTTACATTACAAAAGAAGGTGCGAGTACTCTTTTGTAGCGTTGCACAACATCCCATGCTAGTGCAACACCATGTTACAGAAAGCACTTGGCAGGTGGTGAGGATGGGCTGCATTGCCTTCTCACCGCCTGTTTTAACCCCTTGAACCCCACACAACTGCGGTACAACTGCATGCATTGCACGCAGGTGCTTTGTGCTTGCAGAGTGGCACCATTCACTTGAATGGGCTGCATTCAGCGGGCACTACACCCGCCTAAAGCAACACAGGTTATAATTTCTGGCACAGCTGTGAAGTAAAGCATCAAAATAAGGAAATGGATGGTTAGCACTCAGGATGATATCCAAAAATAGTATTCCTTTATTGAAAAAACATGTACAATGCTGTAAAAACATGTCTAAGGGGTATGTTTTAAGAAGGGTTCTTTCCACTTCCTGAGCATCCAGGCCCAAGGTCAACCCCCCCGCCCCCCCAGGCTGGGGATTCCCTCCGGGCCTCCGCAACACCAGCTACATCCCCAGCTCTTCCACCCGACACTCTCCTCCCCCCACTGGGCAGTCCATGGTATTTAAGGAGGCCTGCCCCCTGCCAATCCAAGTTGGGGATTGCTCAGGGCTCCTTAACATACTTCAGAAAGCCTCACCTCCTAGTTCCATCCCCTTTTCCAGATCATTCAGCTCTTCCTGGGCCACTCCTTTACCCAAATCAAAACAATCAGGCCTGAATAAATTTGCCTCTCCTAGCAAAAATCTATCACCAAAGCACCTATCTACAATGGCAATGCTACAATGGTTTTGGATAAACCTGCCATGATTGCATAGAGATTCCTTATTCTCTGAAATAGGGAGAGCTCCTGTACACTGACACACCAATGAATGGTCCTTGGAAATCATTTTAAAATGTTGCCTGCTATGAGCTGCTAGCATTGAACATTTCTCAGTAGCTGAATATTTGAGCAGCTTATGTAATGCACAGTCCCTGCAGAAGCTTCCATGATATAAGGCAAATGATCTCAACCTGGCAGTTGTAACCAGGATTTACACTTCACTTCCCCCCATGCCCTCAAGATGCACTTTCCTGCCACCAGCAAGCATCTACAGACATTTATAAATCATTGTACAGCGGCTGCAGCCAACTAAACAATGACTGTTAATATTTCTTCCCAAATTAAAAAGCACTTCATATCGTGGCAGCAGCTGGTCAACACATGATGACTTTATAACAAATATCTCCAAGCTCTTCAAAGAATCTATTCCGTCCAACCAATCACACATTCTAGTTTAGTTTTCTGCACTGTATTTTTTTTTTTGGATATACCGTCCCTTGGTGTGGAGTAACAGTAGTAAGAATGATCATTTCTAATGAAGATATATGTAGAGGGTAAACATAGCGACTCATTTCATTCATTTTAGGTTTCAAAAGGTTTTTTTTACATAGGTATGGATGTAGTATCACCAATTAAACTCAACTGGATTAAAGCAGAACTTAAAGTGGTTGTAAACCCATATAAAAAATAAAATAACGAAAAAAAAAAACCTGCAAGATGAAGGCATAATGAGCTAGTATGCACTGCATACTAGCTCAGTATGAAATACTTACCTTAGATCAATGCTTTTGCAGCGGTCCCCGCACACCGCTGTGATCGGCGACATGTCTCCTGGAGCTTCTTCCGGGTTTGCGGCTCTGGCCAATCACAGCGCGGGCTCCAGCACTGTGATTGGCCAGAGCCACGTGACGTCACTCCCGCGCATGAGCAAGTGAGCCGCCGGTCATGGCATCTTTGGGCCGTTTTTTGAGTGCAATGTGCCGATGAGGTATACAGTGAATGTCTCCTAAACTGTGCAAGTTTAGGAGATATTCACGGAACCTACAGGGTAAGCCTTATTATAGACTTATCTGTACCATTTTAACCGTACCTGAGCACCACAAACTGAAAATGTTATTTAATCCATTTTTAATATTCAAACCAAACTCACCCATCTATCCGTGTCTCCATGCTTTATTTTGTTGAGAAAAATACCTGCCTAGCATTTCTAGCCGTGACCATTTTGAGTAAGGGCAGATGATTCATGCAGCATTTACTTCCTGGAATCCATCTGCCTTTAGCTCAGGCATGCAGGCAGGAGGGTATGCTTAGCTGGGAAAGCCCCTCCTCCCAATGAAAGAAAAAAAATGCCCATGAAGACTGCCGGGATGTGGGACATCATTTTGGCCAAGGCCAGAAACCAGGAAGCAACTGAAGAAATGTGAAAAAAAAAAGTTAAAACAAGTAAATATAATATACCTTCCAATCGATTTACTAAGGTTAGCAGCATATGGAATAAAAATGGTTAAAGTCATAGCTCCCAACTGTTCCTGATTTTGAGGGGCTGTCCCTGATTTGGAACACAGTCCCTCTTTCCTCCTCATTCGTCCCTCATTTTGGTCTGATCTATATAGTTGTATATAAAATGCTTATCTATCAAAAAGTGTTTCCCAGTGCTAAACCTTTTATCCAATTTTTAAATTGCTGCATTTGTAAATTCCAAAAGCCAATATAAAGGAATAGTAGTGGTAAAAAAGAATCAGAAAAGCATTCCCCATGACTAAGCTCCGAGGGGTGGAGCGAAACGCGTTGGAAGCATGACCTGGCTGGAGTCCAGGCTGAGGTTGCCACTTATACCCTCATCTTAGGGAAAGCATTGATATGCGGCTACAGGCAGTCCTTTATTAACCTTCAGTGGTAAAATGCACTTGGGCATTTAACCAATTTTTTTTGTACAATTCTCCTTTAAGAGGGCGTAACAGGGGGTGTGTCCTATGCCAACATACTTTTGCTAATAGGTGCCCCTCACTCCCATTTCAGAAAGTTGGGAGGTATGGTTGAAGTAGTTTCAAAGCCTAAATGTTTTTGACCTTAATGCATTGCTTGCATTACGGTAGAAAACGTTTAGGTAAAGGGATCACCCCTCACCTGATTCCTCACTCAATCCAACACTGTGCCCATCTGCTCTCTCCACTCACTACCTGATCCTATAGGCTTTGCTGAGATAGCAGGATCCATCGGCTCCTGCCGCTGTCAGTCAAATCCTATAACAAGGGACATGGGGTTGGGGCCAAGCTGTGCTGTGTCTGTAGACACAGGCAGCACGGCTTGGGATCAAGCCCACAGGTGTGCCACCATAGAAAGCTTCTTATGGTGGCAAACTGAGAAGAGAAGGAACCACGGGCGCCGGCGGGGGACCTGAGAAGAGGAGGATTGGGGCCGCTCTGTGGAATTCCATTGCACAGAGCAGGTAAATATAAACCTGTTTGCTATTTAAAAAAATAATTACAATCACTGAAAGAGTAATGTTTCACTTTAAACAGGTAAAGTCTCACTGAAAGGGGCAGCAGTAGTTCATATTGACACTTTGATAAATAAGGCCCAGCAGATGCCAGGATTGAGAAAAGAGGAGTGTGACCCCCTGCAAACCTTAAAAGGTGCTCCTTTTATCTTCCAGTTTTCCTAGAAATTTGAATGGGAGAAGATGATTTCATGTTTTGCGCAGCATAGGGGTATATTAAGAAAGGCAAATAGACTGTGCACTTTGCAAGTGCAGTTCCACTCCTTTTCCCTAGATCTAGAGCTTCGTGAATGTGGTAAAGCTTCACTTTGTAAAGAATACCCAATCAAATGCAATTAAAAAAAACAAACATTTTTGCTTGCACATGATTGGATTATGGAAAATCAGCAGAGCTTAACTTCATTCACTGAGCTGGGGAAAATAAGTGCAACTGTACTTGCAAAGTGCAGTCTATTTGCCTTTAATAAATCAACCCCACAGTGAGGTCTGCTTTCAGATATTAAAGCTTGTAACTTAAAGGGGAACTGAACTCTGAAAGCTGTGCCCAAAAAGGAGGCAAAGGAGTAGTCACTGGTATGGCCTGTGGTCTCCCTGCAGCTGATTTTTTCCATTACTGACTTACCATGCCATGCCCTGCACTGGGCCCTTATGTAGAGGTGGCCATGATGGTAGAGGCAGAACTTTTGCTTCCTTATGTCAGAGCCTCCAACGAAGAGAAAAGTGAGTAGCACATTAACGACAAAACAAAATCTCAGTCCATATCTGCTGAGCGTAACATTTAGAGAGAGCAGAGCCATAGATCTCACGCTGAAGATATACAGTATAGGCTGTAGGCTATAGACACACAAGATTGCCTAGGCACAGTCACGTGCCAGGAAGACCACTGTTATTTACTGGCAGAATTACAAACAAAAGGTAGATTTTTTCGGAGTACTGTTTAGGCGCAATTACCATTACTAAATGTTCCCTATAAAACACAGCAAATCTTCAATTTTGAGTTCAATTCCACTTTGATTTTTTTTTTTAAATGCTCTCATTTGCAATCCTTTATTTTTCAACTACAACTGAAGGACATGGCCCCACTGCAGCAAAATTTTCCTAAGAACTCCTAATTTAATGTGACTTAACATACATTTGATGCGCTTATTACAATTTCATTTGGCTGATCATTTTAATGGGAGATGATGTAACTAAAGCTTGCTTTTGGGTGGGTCTCAGTAGATATGTGCTGTTTCAGCCTAAACTAAGAACGCTAAATATCTACCTCATCCAAAAAAAAACTTTAGCCATCCAAGCAGAATAAGAATTTTGGGTTAAATATGTGATAAAGTGCAGCCATACTGCTGCATGTAGGAGTTTGGCTATGCATCCATGAACACCATGCAGAACCAATATTGTGGTGCAAACAGCTCATTACAAAACGTGATGTGAGTTATTACATGTCAATGAACCAGCAAAATACAGGTTTGCTGATAATTGGACAGCCCTAGCTCTCACACAGTAGGACATCACTCAGCCGTTCTGAAAGGATACCAACATTAATGTCGGGATCCACCCAGGTTCCTTAGTGGCAGCTGCCTCAGCCTCTCAGTGTACTGCTGAGAGCCTGAGCCTTCTGCTCCACCTTCTCCACAGCCCGGCGCTCCAGTGAGCAGTGGAGGGGCAGAGTAGAGAGCCGGTGACTGACAGTCACTGCTATGTGCTCAAGATCGAGAACTGAGCGATCAGTGGTTTTGATTGCTCGGTTCTCGGTCTTAGAGGCGACGGGGACAGACGCACCATCAAACCGATGCTGCATCCACCTGGGTGAGTATGCAAGTTTATTATTTTTTAAATCCCGAACTTCTCTTTGCTAAGTAATTTGGCTTTGACTTTGCTAAGTGATTTCGCTGTACTTCTTTAGTAAATCAACCCCAATGCCTTAATTCTTGGATGGTAAATGCTGTGTAAAACATCAAGACTTGCACTTACATGTATTGTATAAAGTCTTTTTTTTATTATTATTATTGAATTAGAAAAGTAATCAAATGTGAATTCATTTAGCATAAAAAAGGGCATGGCTAAGACACCTGAATCTTGCCCATCTTCAGTGCATTCAATGGGGTCAATTCACAAAGAGTTAAATAACTGCAAATAAAATGTGGTAAAATAGTGCATGCGGTAAATCAGTTGTGAAAGTTCAATGCACTAAGAATTTAGCGTTAAATAACGAATGCAGTATTTTTTCGAGTGTTTGGAAACTACTGTATTTTCTCATGCGGTTATTTTTTTGCATGTGTCGGTGGTTAAGGCTGGGTCCACACTGCCACACGGAGCGGCTCACAGCAGGGGTCCGATGCATCGCTGTTCACCAGTTCAGGTTCGATTTCAGAATTTTGGGCTGAATTCGGACCTGAGATGGACCAGAAGACGCACAGGACTCCTGTGCTATTCGCACTGGAGCCGCTGCAGAGATGTGTGATCAGGCTCCGGTCACAATCTCCTGACATGTGAATTGGATGCAGCAAAATCCACATCCAATTCACAACAGTGTGCACCCAGCCTAAGGGCTGTTTAAGGTTATTTCCTTAGAACATTTTACATTATAACATGTTTGTTATTTTTATTTTGCAAAAGACAATTTTTTAATCTAATATTTTTTACAATAATCTACATTTGGAGGCACTAAAATTTGAACTACCTTCTCAAATGTCTCCTGATGCTTGGTAATCCAAGCTGTGTCTTCTTCTTGTGGATCTTTTGCCTGAAAATAGCTGTTAATCTGTGTAGCGCTCCTTTACTAAATCCACCATGCTATACATTCATAAAAATGTGTTTTTTGTAAATGTATGGCCTACTAGAGCTGTTCAACGTGCTCTTTACTAGATTGCTCTATGCTTTTTGGCCCAATTCTGTGCTTCTGCCTATGTTTATATTGTGGAAACTAAAGAAAGCTTGACTATATAATTTTTTTAATCATTTATATTTATTTTTCATGTTCCTATCCAAGGTTAACTTGCTGTAATTGTGTATATAACCAAAAAAATTACAGTGGCCACTTCAAGAGGTAATTTCTAGCTGGAGTAATTGTCATGGTTGACATACTACATTGTTGCACTTTTGTAAACAACGTTTATTTAACCACTTCAGCCCCAGAAGGATTTGCCCCCTTCCAGACCAGAGCACTTTTTGTGATTCGCCACTGTGCTGCTTTAACTGACAATTGCGCGGTCGTGCGACATTGTACCCAAACAAAATTGATGTCTTTTTTTCCCCACAAATAGAGCTTTCTTTTGGTGGTATTTGATCACCTCTGCAGTTTTTATTTTTTGCGCTATAAACAAACAAAGAGCGACAATTTTTTTTTAAAAAAAATAATTTTTACTTTTTGCTATAATAAATATCCAAAAATAAAATGTAAAATAACTAATTTATTGCCCAGTTTAGGCCGATATATATTCTGCGACATATTCGCAATAGGCGTATATTGATTGAGTTGCGCAAAGGTTATCGTGTCTACAAACTATGGGAATAGATTTATGGCATTTTTATTATTTACGTTAATGGTGGCGATATGCGATTTTTATTGGAACTGCAACATTGCGGCGGACAGATCGGACACTTTTGACACTTTTTTGAAACAATGACATTTAAACAGCATTCAGAGCTAAAAATATCCACTGATTACTGTATAAATGTCACTGGCAGGGAAGGGGTTAAACTGTAGGGGCGATCAAGGGGTTAAGTGTGTTCCCTCACTGTGTTCTAACTGTGTGGGGGCTGGGCTGGTAGGGGCATGACAGGTCTCACTGTTCCTCATTACTGGGAACAGTAGATCTGCCATGTGTCCCCTGACAAAACGGAGATACGCTGTGTTTACACTGGCAGATCTCCGTTCTGCCTCTAACAGGCGATTGCGGGTCACCATCGGACATAGAGTCTGCTCGACCCGCGGGCACGCTCACGCAGCGTGCGCGCTCCCGCCCGCAAGTGCACGAGCCGCTGTACAGCTACGGTGATTTGTGCAGCAGTGCCAACCTACCATCGTCAATGCACGATGGGCGGTTGGTCGGCAAACGGTTAAAATAAATATATATATATATATATATAGTTCTTGATGTTAAATTTGAGCCAATGTTACCATTTAATTTGCACTGCACACCATGTACTTTTGATTTAACCTCCCTGGTGGTTTTCCCAAGCGTGGCTCGAGGTGAATTTCAATTACAAATAGCGGTAACCCTGAGCCACACTTGGGATTGCATCACTGGATCCAGGCAGCGTTACTCACCTTGTCCCCTGGATCCAGCAATGTCCCCCCGGCTGTGTTCTCTGCCCGATTCACTGTGCGTGCTGAGATCCGCTCCCTGCGAGTGTCGCGTCACATGGGGGCGGAGCCTGGTTGCAAATTCAAAAAGTGAAACACATAGTAAACATACAGTACACTGTAATCTGTAAGATTACATTACTGTATGAAATCATTTCACATCCCCTTTGTCCCTAGTGCTTTGTCCAGTGCCCTGCATGCACGTTTATATTATTTATGTCATTCTTTCTGCCTGGAAACATAAGAATGTCCGTGGCATCCAAAAAGCATCCCTTTACGTCAAAATCGGTTTTTGATCAGCTAGAAAACAGCGATAGTAAATAAGAATCATTTGCAGAATTGAGTGATACTGATTTGTGATGAAGTGACGACAGCGACAATTCTGCAAATGAGCAAATTTCAGCGGTTTTGACTAGATTACATTATTGAATAAATACGATTATTATTTTTGATAATTATGTATAGTTATTTATTCTATTATAATTTATGATTTCTTTATTTCAAACTTTATCATACCCGGGATGTCTACTAGACTCTTGTCTTAAGTGAGTTATTCCTAAGAATCACAGGCCTACAATATAAAACGCCAATTTCTATGCGAAACAATGTATCACTTTGAGATGCAAAAATCTGAAATAATCATACCGCCAGGGAGGTTAATAATAAAAAAAAACAAAACACTTGTGTACTCGTGTATAATGCCACATATTTGTGTGTCCACTGCTGGTGGAATAGTATCAACTTTCTGTGGGTCCTCTGTGGGTGGAATTAGGTTTTCAGTGGGTGGAATGCCCTTTTTCTGGTACCGCACTGGTTACTGCCACCAAAAGGGTGGTGTTAAATATTGCACCTTTTTTTAGTTCCTGTTTCGTTTGTGAATTGGACTTAACAGATTACCGCACAATTTTTTTGCATTATTTACTATAATTTATTTATTTTTTTGTCGCTGTTTACCACAAAATCATTTTATTTAATGAATTGGACTTTATTTACCGCATGTGATAATTTATGCAAATGAGTAAGACGATACCCTTACCTTAGTGAATTGACCCCATTGTAGCCAAATTCCAATTCCTAGTTAACCTCGAGTCTGAAGTTTGTATTGTGTGTGACAGCACCGCCATAGAAAAACAA
Organism: Glandirana rugosa; assembly: GCA_018402905.1. NCBI lineage: Eukaryota > Metazoa > Chordata > Amphibia > Anura > Ranidae > Glandirana > Glandirana rugosa. The sequence goes on from BLSH010558823.1 coordinate 380,254, forward strand.
TCTTTCAAGGGCAACTTCATCCTAGAACTTCAACAAGCTTCCGTAACAAGCGCTGACTAGTTACTAATGTAGTGCCATGTTAGTAAAGTGCTGACATGCAAAGTACGCACAACATACAAAGACCTTCTGGTCTTCCATTTCTAATTTAGCCCCCTTTGGTCCTCCATAGACCCCCCTAGCACCTGTTATCTATAAAGAGGTACTTGGTGGCTAATCAATCATCTTCTCTCTGCTGCCTTCTATCACAATGGCAAACTCTTACTAAATGACTGACCTATGTGGCTTTTGCCTGCCAGTCATACCAGGCTAGAGGTGAACATCTAGTTTACATCCCAACTGGGCACAATTTACAATTGTTATGCGAGGAGACATTGGAAAGGATTAAGTAGCTGCCCTACATAATGCTGTAACGAAGCAGAAGGCTAAAATAAATAATAAATACAGTTAGGAGACAGAGAGAAATGGCATCTAAGTGTCTAGCGTTAGGCCTCATCCACACAGGGAGTACAGGATCCTGTTAACTTGCATGCAGCGATGAGAAAAATGCAAGGGAATTTTTTTTTATCAAATAAATACATTAACAGTGAATTTGGTTTTCATTTGGGAAAGTAAATTTCAAAATTGGACTGAACGAAAAATTACTAGTGTATGGCCAGCTTAAAGCGACATTAAAGTTTCCTTTTTTTTTTAAATTTTAAAACAAACATGGTATACTTACCTGCTCTGTGCAATGGCTTAGCACAGAGCAGCCCTGTTCCTCTTCTACTGGGGTTGCCACTCCAGGCTCCTCCTCTCAGGCAAGTGCCCCCATGGAAAGCCATTTTCCATTGGGGCACCTGTGCATGCTCGTTCCTGAGCCGCCCTGTCTGCGTCTATTGACACAGAGTGGGCGGCTCAGCTCTGCCCCCGGCTCGCTCAGCACAGCAATTGATTGACAGCGGTGGGAGCCAATGGCTCCTGCTGCTATCAATCTGCCCAGGGAGGAGGGAGACAGCTCTTGTGCACATCGCTGGATCGGATCAGGCTGTACCTTAACCACTTCAGACCCGGAAGGATTTACCCCCATCCTGACCAGAGCACTTTTTGCGATTCGGCACTGCATCGCTTTAACTAGCAATTGTGCAGTCGTGCAACATTGTACCCAAACGAAATTGACATACTTTTTTTTCCCCACTAATAGAGCTTTCTTTTGGTGGTATTTGATCACCTCTGCTGTTTTTATTCTTTGCGCTATAAACAAAAAAAGAGCGACAATTTTGAGAAAAAACAATTTTTTTTTTACTTTTTGCTAAAATACATATCCTAAAAAAAAAACAAAACATATGTATTCATCAGTTTAGGCCGATATATATTCTTCTACATATTTGTGGTAAAAAAAAAAAAATCACAATCGCGTATATTGGTTTGCGCAAAAGTTGCCACGTTTACAAACCATGAATTAATTTATGGCGGTTTCACTATTTTTTTTTCTTTAAATAGTAATGGTGGTGATCTGCGATTTTTATCGGGACTGCAATATTGCGGCGGACAGATCGGACATTTTTTACACTTCTTTGGGACCAATGAAATTTATTATTGCTTTTTGCTCTGAATGAGTTGGTTTCCCCTTAAAGTCCCAGTGGGGGGGGGGGGGGGGGGG